>JAQFZW010000105.1:0-114276 GCA_034687055.1 Heteromurus nitidus | reverse complement strand
AAAATCTTGGTTCGCAAGCGAACCAAGCCGAACCAATCCAAGCAAAATTTTGGTTCGTGGATTGGTTCGTTTTTTGCGAACCAGCTGGTTCGGCGAACCAAGAATGGACATGTGTGCAGGGGACACACCAGCTTCACAAAGTGTACTCATTCGTTTCTAATCCGCATCAGCTAAGGACCTGTTTGGATCCTGTATTTTGAGCCAAGCGAAGCAAGCAGTATATGTCAAGCAAATCATCATGTTTCGAATCCATACATTCTGAAGAGGCATGAAAGTTGATATGAACCATAAATTGACTATAATTATATCAGAAGTGTTCTCATATCTATATGTGTCGGCATACGTATGCACATGCAGAAACATGAAAAAAATTACTGCTTGGAAGAATGAAGAAAGTTTGTATCGCTATTATTACGATTGCTCACTAGCTTTAATAATGCGTCTCAAAACTTCTTTACGCTTTTTTCTCTCAAATGAAAGTGTGAATTATATCCTCTCTCAAATACGTATTGCACTGTGCATACCATGGCTATATGGCTTGCATCTCACTTTGCCGTGCACATTTGCGTATGGCGTATATAAGTACATGTGCCTATAGGACTTTAATATGTTCACTTTTAGAGAAGACTACTTCTTTACAAATATTACTTTTATTAAAGTATCTCACGATGAGCAAGAGTCCTTCCGAGTTTTCCTTATCATTTGTATGCTGAATGAATGTTCAATGCTCTGCTACTTCTAGAGTCTACTCGTGATACACATTTCTCATCATATCAATATTTGTCTTCATATTCGTCATATAAGGATCTGTAAGCACTAAGCACATATGCTGACGACGAGATCCTCTGTGGCTTCAGTGGCTTGATTACCGATGTTCCTTCTCTTTAAATGGAGAACGCTACTTTTCAATTCAATGTAGCATTTTGTTGAGAGGATATATGTGCACGAACAGTGAAAAATGTAGCAAAACAGAAGCAATGCTTTTGTTATAACTGCGATAATATCTGTATTCTCACGCTCAAATTTTTTATAAATCCTCTTTATGTTTATGATGACGCATTTCTATTGAATGAAAATGGTAATGGTATGCATGTAGACTATTGCAAGACAATACATTGTCTTTTATATTTTACTTTAGTGTGCATTGTACATTCATCAACTGATTCCAATGTCGAGCCGATAATAGTAGGCGTATATCTATCACTGATAGAAAACTGACGTAGCAATTTTCTTGTGAATCATTCCACACGTTTCAACACCGAAACGATGAGTAATTGAACTTCCTACCAAGGAGCTCTGTATGTAGTTTACTGTTGAAGTTGGGATGTGTTCGGGTGTGACTAATTTTATGGGAATTTTGTAACAAAATCTGGAATCTTGTTGAACGAAGTGATTTTGTAATTTTATCGAAACACCCGTCAAAATTGTTCCGTGAAGAATATTGTGAATTGAAGCGGCGTGGTGGAAAGAACAGAGCATCTTCAACCATTTCATCTAAGAACAAAGTATTCTGGGGAACGGTGGAAAGGTACAAGACGTTATGAAATTATATTTTTAGCAAGCCAAATATCCTTATCCATGGCCTTATCTTAACGGGGTCATCCATTTGTTTCACATTTTCAGATGAAGCTCATAGCACAGTTCGCTATTGTTTTGGCTATTAGTATCGTCTCCGCCAACGGTGAAGGGAAACTAACTTACGGGGACAAGTGCAGCGTGCACAACGCAATTATTGGGGCGTTCACGAACACTCAGCTTGATGAAAGTGAGAAATGCAACTTCGATCAAGGTCTAATATGTACAGGAACTTGTACCTGTCCTCCAACCAGAGTATGGAATCGGGGACCGTTATTCGGAGTGTTCGGAGGCAATGGTTGCATTGCGGGAGCTAATGGCCCGTGTGCTAAAGGAGATCGGTGTGTTGAAAACGCCAAATGCGGGGAAAACCTGCCGTTGTGCTTTTGCGTCGACGGATACCACGCTCATGAACTCCAGTGTATTCAAAGTTCCAGGACGAGTGGAGCTTCATCCAATAGAGCTTTCTCTCCAAACCAGATTATAAGCGTTCTGGGCATCGTTTTGCTGAGATTTATTGTGATGTAATTGATGCTTAATCATTCCTTGTTTGAGTGCAATGGCTAAACTGATCTTGTTGCTTCCACTATTCAAAGTTCAAAACTAATCTAATATATTAGTTTAGTAATTTTACTCTTTTGTATGAATTCCTGAGTGTTTCTTCTTCAAACGTTTTATCCTATCGTCTGACAGTCTGATTAATATTATATAATGTTTAGATGTGCTATATAGTATGGATACGTTGCAGTATATGTTATTGGTATTTAGCAATAATTAATTAGTATCAGTATTAGCCCTAACAGATCTGTAAACGTTTTATATTCTAATTGTCTCAGCGGCCGGTCATCGTAAGTGGCCACAGAAAGACCAGCCTTAAATCCGTCGTTCGGAAATTTTTTCGTTAGAACTGTAATATACTTTTTACACATTATACGACTACGACGTTAATGATAGAGTTAGATGTAGACTGCGGTTTAGATGATACTAATACATAAGCCTTCCTTAGATTTCTAGATACTTCCTTCTATGAATATGAATAGGGATTTACGAATCACTACATGTAGAGAACTAATATATGTGTTCTTGTGGTTTCGCATTTCTTGTTTTGTGTTTGTTGTATAATTAATAATGTACGAAATCCGTAAACAAAATTTCCACAAGGACAAAACACAAGCCTCGTCATGCGTAACCTTACAATTTTGGACATGACGGAACGAAATCCCTATACTTTCAGTTTCCAATACATCATTCAAATCAAAACTCTATTTTGAGCTCAAGCGTAACTAGTTCGTTGTTCACAATGTATTGACTAACTAGAATATATCAATATATCAGTACTAAATTAGATTTTATATCATTTATTGAGGAAAAGGGTTGGATAATGGAAGAAAACTTGTGTATGGGGTGAGGTTGTGAGATCCGTGAAGTTCGTGAAGTACTTATAAATACGTCTGTACAATGTTTTTATGGTTTTTGATTATACGCATATTATTACCGTGATGTTATCGTTTATTGTATGAATAACATGTTCATGCATGAATATTATCTCAAAAGCTATGAAAAATGTCGCATTTATGTAACTTATTTATCTCATAAACCACATATAAACGAGGCAACATAACACCATTAGAGTTTCCTTAACATACATATACATATACACGATTCTTCATGAGATCACTTCAAGAAAGTTCGAATATCCTACAAGACATAAGACCACAACGAAGTGGGAAGATGGAATGAGTACAGAGTTATCTCTGACGATGTTACATGCATAAGCTATATACTACAATCCTGATAAGACCTTTGCCTTATCACATGATGCGAGAAAACAACTTCCAATTCATGATAAAGAGAACTAGTGTGAGCTATTGCTGATGCGAAGATAATATAAGAAAAACAAACTTGAATGATAAATCAAAGAAAAAACCCAAAAACTCTTCAAGCCGCTACATGCATTGCATAGCATTTTGTTTTCGTTTATAAAGCCGAACAATGTATATAGAAATGGAGAGAAACTAGTTGTTATGCTTTATTAATGACCCTCTTATTCAAGCATTTCGACGCATGTACATAAATAAACATGTACTAACGTCATCAACCAAAGTGGCACCACAGTCCCGTCAGTTTCCTCTAGTGTCTACCAGTCTACCTGTCTGTGGTTTCAAACGTAACCAGTCCAGTAGATTGGAGCATCGAAAAGTTGTCTGGTATTTAATTGATATACGCAGCTTGTGGGATTAATCCTGTCACAATTGTTTGAGTGTGAAGGGCGAGTCATATAACCAATTAACTAACGTATAAGCTTGTATGTACTTAATAATCATAAATGAAGATGAATTTAGGCTTAAGTCCGGATTAGCAGGTATGATTAGCGATCCGGATTCCGCCCAAATATGCTACACATATGCTTTGCCAGAAGTAATGTCATCAAACCTTGGTTGTGCTGACTCAGGTTTAAATTTGTCCGGATACGGAACAATCAGTCATATCGCATATTATTCTCAATAAAGCATTTTTACATCAGTATACATTTAAGGTTAAGGTACTTTACATACATTTATATGTTAATGGCATTTGCCATTGCATAAGATTTATAATTAATAAAATTCCTTTAGATCTATTAAGTGACATTTTTTGTACAAATTAATCACAACGTGTCATTTGCGCTTCCGTTTTGTTTTGCATAGAGATACAATTTAAAATCAACTAATTTCAATATTTGTTCTTAGTTATAATTGTCTTCAGGTGGTGTGGGTGGATTATTGTTTTCAGTCTTGGTGCTATAGTTAGTCTTCTCACCGTACTTGGACCAGAAAGTTACTTGACATTTTGTCCGATGACCTGTCCTCTGGTCAAACATACTGCAGGAGCTGAATGGTGGGCAGTACAGATGAAGGCTTACGGCAGGCTGAGTATGACTCGTATTTTCAACTCTGTCCAAAAAGAATCAAAGCATAAACTTTCAGTTATTTATGCAAGAGGAATATTTGACTCTAATTCTTATATGTTATCGCGGCCGAATATCATCGTCAAATTTGATAACTCAAGTGAAAAGGACTAGTTGAGCAGTGAATAAGTAAGCTCTCTTATGAAAAAGAGTTGAGGGGCCACGAGTGATTAGGAGTCTTATGAGCATTCTGTGTCGTTAATCATTCGGAGTTATAAATTCGAGTGCATACATATTTTGGGAGAGATGCATGGATAACACTCTCATGTTATCTTTGTGTCAGGATATATCAAGAAAATTGAGCTCACACGTCAGAGCGCTTATGAAACTATTCACACTTGAGTTTTGGTCTTTTGGTGGTATCATACCTATGGAGTCCAAGAGAATCGTTTATGTAGCACACGTCGTTCGTGGGCAGTAAAGTTCTTGACAGCTCCTTCAAACCAGTTTCCTCGTTGTCCTCTTCCCTCGGCCAGTCAAATCGGACTTCACTCAGAGAACCATCAAGAATTTTCATGAAGCAGTGGGCCTGCAACAAATTCATAAGACGCAGTAGTCAATAACGGCATTCTCTGTTAAGCGCAATCATTCACATACATCTAATTTATAGCGTATCATTCTGGTCATAATGTTTCAGTTCCATATAACCATACATCAAACAAGCGCTTCTTCATTTTTGACATGATATAAATATCTGCGTGCAATGCTCATCAGTGGAGATGGAGACATTAAGACGGGACCGACTGGAGGCGCAAATCGCAATCGGGTTTTATCGTATTGACTCTTGCACTCTGTAGATCACACTGGATCCAATCATATGCAAGTTACTAGTTTGACGTTAGAACATGTTCTACACAAGTTTCGTGTAATCAAGTAGTTGCAACTCTAGCATTACATATGCTAAACAAGGTCCTCGAGGGCTATCAGCAGCATGACATTTTACATGAAGTACTTATATAAGTATTTCGATAAGAAGTGAACTTTAGTACTTACATCAGCATGATCATGAACTGCGCTTCCATGTCCCTCGCCCCAGCAGAGGAGCATCAGATTATATTTCCCGTTCCCTTCGTCCACCAAGTTTCGGGTGTATCGATACTGATCAAATTTTGCGTACTTTTTCCAGTCCTGAGGATTACTCTTGTAGGATCGCATCAGCGTCTCCACCATTTCTACGTTCACATTCTCACTTTCAAAGACTTCGTGTAGATGAGCCTGCAAATCTTCCAGGGATTCCACCACAGGACTTTGACAGTTATTACGCCGGATGTGATTCGAGTCTTCGATCATTACACTCATTTTTGCACGAGTTATGTCAAAGCCAAATAAGGCTACCGGATTTTATGCTGTCGAATGTTGATATTTTTGTTGTATTTCTATACAACGTATACCCGGCAAGATTTTGACGGAGCAAGGAAACCTCACTGCCCGGTATCGATTTACGGACCACCACAATACACAGTTGGCGTGCACTTGCTTGTGTACTTCGGAGGAATACAGAATGGAACGTGGGTGGAGTATTGATCGGATGGAGGTGTGATATCGATAACTTTCTTTCCTGATGAGAGCTCTGCTGTATACTCGCTCCTTCTCAACTTTTACAAGACTTCCGAATGACTGAAAGTTTTATGTGCAGGAAATGATTTGTGATATGGAGAATCGGCGTTAATAATTGATGTTGCAACAAAATTAGAGGAAGACAATGAGAAGCGTTAATATGCTGACGGATATCAAACAGCAATAACCTCGATTATGAGTAGCACTTCGTCTTAAATACTCGTCGTTTCATGAGTATTTCGGCAAGAAAAGCTTCCACATATATCCACGTACATACTTTTACATATATACATTCACGGTATGCACATATAGCTGGTCTTTATATATTTTTGACATATATAATTTACCTTTTACCCTTTTACACCATATTATTGTGAGTGACAGGTTCATTTCATTTCTCTGTTGGTATATCTATATCTATACCAATACAAATACGTGTAAAGGCCTGCATGCATTGGCATGTACATATGCACATATTATACACTGCTATATACATATATTCATACGCATGTGGACGGGTACATCGCGTGCAACGTCGATACAGAGAGGAAAATTCATCAATTTTATTAGGAAAAGGTCTCCCCAAATATAAGTGGGGTTTACCTACAGTCAATAGTTAAGACTAATGCGACGAATGTATGTATATATACTTGTAGAAAGCCATCTCGAAGTGGATTTTTATAAGGTATAATTGATGTTGTTGTACGAACTGGCTGAAGTAAGCGTTTATTAATACTTCACATGATCGTACATGGTATGCAACCCCGCTAACTCTTGCAGCACTATATTATATGTATATCGGTACTCTTTACAGAATGCGAACTTCTCAACTTCGTCAAATTAATTCATGTGATTCGCCATCTTATGATTTCTCTCCTGAAAAAATGTGTATTTTCGTTGAAAGCAACACTTGTTGATTAGCCGACGGAGAGGCGAGAAGGTGCGATTTTTTATTGAAGCATGGATCATGATATTTTATTTTGATTTATCAAAAAAATAAATCATCTTTATCTTGAAGAAGGAAAAAACACCAACCTCCACCACACACGGAACCGCTTGGAAATGGATAAGTATGATTGGTTGATGGAGGATCATTCGATGGTGTGTGGCTCACATTATACTAGTCCGGAGTCCAGCACATTCGTCTTGAAGATGGATTTGGTGATCAGTAGGTACTTTTGTCGGCAAGAAAGATTGATTTTGCATTTAATTTAATACCAGCCAGATTTCAGGTCACTCAAAAATTGCAAAGTACGCATTTCAATTGGCATGACTTGGCGCACGAGACGTGATGGAGCTGAAATCGCACACATGGAATGTAGTCATCATCTTACGAAAAAGCAGAGGAGTGCTGGAAAAATTGGAAACCAGGAACAGTGTACCAAAAGTTACAAAGTTACAACGACTTAATAAAGTCGCTGAATGAAATGTGTTTTGAGGGAAATGTGCTTGGAAATGGGAATGAATGAAAACAAGCAGGAACTCGGAAGCTCGAAGGTTATGAATTCTGATTTAATCTGGAATTTATGCTGGAAAATTTATGAGTACATGCTAAATAAACATATATCATGAATTCATGATGTACGTGCGGATTGCAGGTGCTTACACCCGGTAGAATGTACTTGACTTATGTTCCTGCGTGTCTAACACAACGGGAACACCCAAATATTGCAAGAATTGTTTTTGTCAGTTGGGCAATTCACTCCGACAATATGTCAAAAATTGACAGAAACATGTGTAAAGGAATTTCCACATAGATATGAGAAACTAATTTAAAACCTCTTGGAAATTTCATGGGTATCACAAATATAAATTATGATTAGAATGAGTCAGGTTCAAATGGAGTGGAAATAGGATTCACAAGTATGATACATTGTATGATTTATGCGTATACGGATGAGAGACGGGATATTCCTTGTTCGTTTTTGTTGTGCGCAATGTGCAAAGATCAAGCATGAAAAATAAATGTCATTTCTAGGCCAAGCCAGCTATGCATCATCAGCGTGGCTGTAAATAGTCTAATAAGGACCTTCTTTTATATCTATTCCACACGTGAACAAGACGAGCAGTAATCAAAATGTAATTGTGTTCTTGCAGAAGGGCAAAAATTTTCCACACGTGCACAACAAGAGCACAAAACAAAACAATAAAACAACCGGGTAATCCTGAGCATGCTTTCACAATGAAAGAGTCCGTTATTAATGTGAAATGAATGAAAGTGAAATGACGGAGTGCGATTATCAATTAGAGAGCTAAAATGGAAAGACTCATGTCACCTACAATATAATGCATGTTATTATTGGCATTTAGACATTAGAGATTAGACCTCTTCCCCTGGTACATGTGTACACATCATGGACATGAATGATGCATGCGGAGGGCTTCAGATTCTAACAAACCTCGATAACCCGGACCGAAAATAATTTTTTGTTGAGAAAGGCCGAAAAAGGAGGTGATGTGCAATAACTTTTTAATCTCTTCACTGGAAACAATTTTGAAGAAGGCATACATGTTATCTTGTAACTTTTTTATTCAACTTGTAAGAAGTATATTACATTTATGTATTGCTCCTCACATCCAATATGACATTGGGGATTATCCTGATCTAGCCAACCTACAAGATAAAAAAATCCCTTGCATAAGAAAATTAATTTGATTTCACAGACGTAAGAGCTGAATAACTAGTTTGTGTGAGAAGACTGTGACGGCGATAGTCATCTCATGCCCAAATCAGAGCTTGTCTCAATTTTCGCGACATTTATTGCTCTGCTCTATTTCATGTCAATTTTTGGATCAGATTTAAAATTTATAAAAGTAAAGTCCAGCGGAAAAATTTACAAGTGCGATTAACTTTCAGAAAAAAGCTATGTAGGTATTAGCTGACCATGCAACTTTATCACTAACATGAAATCAGCACCCAAAATACTCGCTTGCTTATCCCCTTTCTAGTATTACTTGGATAGACCCAAGACATCATCCAAACAAATAAAAATTAAATCTTTGGAGAAAACGAACTCACCCGTTTGTAAACCCTTGTGGCAGTCACGTCTTTGGTGGTGAAGGTAGCCTGTGAAAATAAATCATTCGAACGTGTTGATATAATACATGCCTCAAATCACGTTCTTTGTTGAATTTATGAAATGAACGTTAGCCTACCTTCATCTCATCATCGAAGAATTCACGAGTTGTGGTAGATTCGTCAGGAGGAATTCTTTGAGTTTGGATTAGCTTATTGCCATCCTGAACTATGACGGTCTGCGTGCATCCGGTCGGGGTTCATGTTCATAATCGAAACAAAGGTAACAATTAACGTTACGCTGTAGAAATTACTTCACACCAAACTGCATTTTAAGATAAATGTATCAAGTTCAAACCTTGCAGTGACGCCCATCGGCAGTTTCCTCGTCAAACTCCTCTCCCAACTTGAACGTAATGGTAGTATTCTTGAAGATGGACATGGTTTTCAAGGTGTACGTCCCACTTTCTTCAGCAATTTCCAATGTAGGCTTTGCAGCAGCCGCAGCAGCTCTCTTGGCAATGTTCACGCCTTCAAAAATTTAACAGAATTTTTTAGGTAATTCATAGGTAAATTAGTACTGCAGAGATTCAAAAAATCAATCAGTTTAAAAACTTAATTTAAAGACACATTGCTAACCTGCAGCTTTCAAATAATCGTCAAAGTTTTCAGATTTTGTCATCTCAAATTTCCCAGTGATCGACATGATGAACTCTTTTGTGGCCTTTTGGCACGACAAGTAAATATGTGCTCCTTTAAAACGGTTGTACTGGTTAGGACGCCTGCAGCTCTGCGTTTCCGCTTCTGTCGACAAGTGGAAGTGAAATGATATAAGCCCAATTTTCTTGTGCGTTTCATATTTATCATCATCCCATTCGTTGCGTTAGAGTGTGAGTTAATCAAAATGAAAATTGTAAATTAGCCTCATCTTTTTTTACTACGGTCATACGCATTTTGAACCATTTCGAGTACGAGGAGAACGTCACTGCTTTGCTGCGGTTGATGGGAATTTTATTCGAAGTTTGTTGAGGGGGTTTTTGTGGGTGTTTGTAATAATAATAAATAGCAACGATGAGCAATATGAAAGATATTATGCTACGCTTGGCATCATGACATTGATCTTTTCTTGTTTATTTCTCTCCATTAAGTCCAATTTAAATCCAGTTGAGCCCTAATTGAGCTCATCCTCACAATTTCCGACTGATGATACGACGCGAGGGGACTGACGATGGATGGAAATGATTTTGGGGGAATGCTACCAACAAGCAGGCAAATGGACTCTGGCAAGGGCAAGACTCGAAAGAATGTGAGCTTGCGCACGAACCAGAGATATACGAGCACAGTGCTTTTCTGACCTGGAGGATGCTTACTTGCAATGTATGGATTGTCTTTTCTCCATTTATTTAGAAGCAATGATCTCTGTAAAGCCGACACCAATCATTTAACATTTAACTTGTTTAAGTTATTTACAAAGTTGACCATCCTCCGACATCATTTAATAACATGCCACAAATGAAAGAATCATGTTCCATATTATTGATATAAATAGAACTCAATTATGCCAAGTCGAGGTTTTTACTGGAAGGAAGCACACAAATTGCATCAAGGTTTTAGTCTCAATTTGGAAGAATAGCGAAAAAGGATACGAGGTTTCGACGGAATATTAATATTCTTGGAAATGCGATCTGAAGTTGTTATGCTGTAATTGGCCACTGGTAATCTGATAAAAGTCACGTAGACGTTTTACTTCGTTTATTATTTAGCATTTTTAACTGAGCTCATATTACCGACAAATGACACACGTTTCTAGCTTAAACTGTTTAAACTATAATCGTCTGCATGGATTTAAAAGTAGATAATCATAATAATTTCACTTAAACTTCGACATCGGAATGATCTTAAAAGGACAGTGATGTCGCAACAAATTGATAATCATCCTCTGAAACTTTCATTACTTTCCCCCGTACGAGTTGCTGGAGCCTGTAGAAGCGCCACTGCAATAAAAAAATAATATAATAAAATGTCAAATGTCACTTCCATCCATCACGTCATTAGAGTGGAATGTGCATTGATTATTACCATTGCCCATTTGCATGAAACAACTGCTGCAAACCCAATTTGACAAGCATCCCAAGAGCTGGGACAGAGTACAGCTCCGCCAAAAAATACGAGCCAATAAGTTACACCAGCGACGATAATTGAAAGGATTATCTGAATGAGCAGGAAACTGTTGCCAAATTCATTCATAATCTGTGACATAATATTCAAACTGATTCAATCATACCCCAACCTGTAGTCAATTTAAGTCGGTGCAAGTTGAGATTGAAAGAAAGTGAGCACCTTATTAATTCGGAGAGTGAGGCACATGAAGAAGTTGAAAATTGGCACGTACGTACTCAGGAGAAAGAAAGCGTACGGATATGAAATGCTGTTGTTGTGAATTTTCTTGTTGAGAGTCAAGATACCAATGGGGTCTTCATACTCTTTGTATTCAATGAAATAACTTTGTGTTTGTTGCAGTAACGATGTTAGGAAGGCGTATACCAAGCAATATCCTACCGACTTCAACAATCATCAAATTAAAACCTGCACATTCCCACAGTCAGTCGAATTCATATTCAAAATGAAATGATGTTCAGCAAAAACGAAAATTGCATGGGCTTTGCTATTACCGTGAGCATTGTCAGGATTGTCCGGCCTATTCCCAGTTTTCATAAACGAGTAAATTATTTTAGATGTGTAAGTCGAATATATTATTTTAACTGCCGAAAACATATTCAATCTCAATCGTTAAAACGTACATGGTTCGTATCGTCCAATTTCTGAAAGGCGTATACTCGTCAAGCGAGTCCCTTGAATAATGCTGGAAATGGAAAATGGAAAGTTATAACCACATACCAATGAATAACGAAATTGACTACATGAGACTCTGCAATAGAGAAAAAGCTGGTACTTACGATATCATGAAGAAGAGCAGAGTCTTTTGCTGATAAACAAAGTCGTGAATACCATCACTGGAATGAAATGAATATGAAGTTATATTCTGCAATGATTTTATGAATGTAGAATAAAATTAACGAGCTAACTAACTATTCAAATTGTAAATAAAGCCAGATTAGAGATGGCATTCGAAGGAAGGATTCCAAAAACAAAACTTGAGCCATGAACTTTCTCCTCACGTTTAGACTATTTTTGAGATTCTCGCTGACTTCGTATTCTTGTTCAATACACTAGAAGAAATGTTAAAATTTAAAAAAAATAGTTATTGCATTTCTGCGAATCAAAGTTATGTTCGCTTGAAAATGAAATGACTTTTGTGTGTTTTTAGGCACCTGGCAAAAGCCAATTGCGAAATGTCTTTTTCTATTGTCTCCCAACAAGTCCTCCCTAACTTCCAATCCGACCACATGGCCTTCAGCGTCCATTACGACTCTTGACCCATAGCGATTCAGCTCAATCTTGTCATCATCGGTTAGCTCCTTCTTCGAAAAGTCGATCATCCCATTTTCATCCGGCTCGTACACTTTGATCGGAACGGTGAAGAATTTGAGTTTCTCTTGCTCTGCCGCACGTGCGATTTCATCCTCGATCTCGATCAAAGTTGGGGCTGACTTGGTTGGATGTACCTCGAGTGTTTCAGGCACCTCACTCAGTCCCTTCGTCACATTTTCCAGTTTGTAAGGGAACTTGTGTGCGGGTGGCTCTGGTTTGGGCTTTTGCTTCCGCTTCTGAGCTGCTGAGGTCCGTAATGATGCGCGCGATTTTAGTGTTTGCAATCTTGCTTGACCGATGCCCCGGTCACCGGACAAGCGCTTTACCTCCTTTGGTTTCATGTTGACACGAGGACGTGAGACGACCTGGTTAGAAGCTGCAACTGGGAAATATCGTCAGGAAATTCCTGCTAACATAAATATGTTGGAATTTGGTAGGATCGGTTATTGTCTATGGGATTCGTGGTCTCGAAAAATTGTTAAATTGCTAGCGCATTGAAAATAGGGAGAAAATAGCATGGTGTCTGGACAACTTTCGAATGTCCTTCGAGCTTCGAACCGTATAGCTAAAGTGAAAGTCTTTTTATTTCGTCAGAGCTCACATGTATATACACTCTATCACTGTTTTAAGGAATTTATGCTTAAAGTTCTAAGCGTAACATGTTATGGACATTAGTAGTATTTTTCATTGGATACTATTTAGTTAAGATTGCTTCAGTTTCGATTTTCCACTGACCCCGCCCGGCCCAGCCTTTGACACGGTGGGCATTTTAGATGGAGTAGCACGTAGTTTACTGTTCTCCTCGGCACCTAATCGTACACGAGGCCTCAGGGGAGGCTCTGCATGCCTCATTGTTAAGAATTGCTCCTTGATAAGGCGTAGTTTGGATTTGATTTCAAAGTAGCGATTGTATCGAGCTCGAGAAAGCCCCTTGACATTCAATCGAGTCTCATCATACAAGTTTCCCAGGCGGATAAGGCGATCAGCCATTTTACGATGTTGGTTCATAATGCTTGAATACAAATGAGACATGTATATTAGGTCAATGTGATTAGATTTAGCATAAAAATAACTGATTTCAATTTAGATTGTTTGTTACATTAGACAACTCACATGTTTGAAGTATGCTGTGAGCGCTGCATTGCCTTGTACAAAGAATCCATCCACAATGGACTGAATAAAATGTGATGGCTGTCCACGAGATCATCATGTCGGAGTCTTTTAACGAATCGACTTCCCAACTCGTAGAAGTCATCCGCCACTCCAAGTCGCTGCCTCGCTAGTAATTGCCGCATGTCGAGTTTCTGCCGACGAAACACAGCCTCTTGCTTCATGCTCACTTTGATGTCCCTTTCGTCAGCTCGAGTTTTCTTTTGACAAGATTTAGGATTTATTAAATTAGATTAAAGGCCAGTAAATTTGGATATGATGACAAATTTGAGAGCTTACACGGAATGAATCGGTAGCATCTGAAATCTGCATGATGATAATCGCGATGAAAATGTTGGAAAACAGAAAGTTGCCCAGAACGATCAGAATCAAGCAAAACAGCCGGCCTTCATGAAGTTTCCCAACATCTCGAAAGGAGTCCATTATCGTTGTCCAACCGTCCATCTTCAATAAAATACGGACTAATTCAGAAACTTCATTTCACACTTCAAACAGAACTCAGAGTAAGAACGGCGTTATAAAGAACTTACGGTAACAAATGCGAATAAACGAAGCATTCCAATATCAAAACGCCCGAATAGCCCGTCCAAACCAGACACACTTCCATACAGATAAAACGCCACAATGGAAGTGATATACATTAGCAAAATGAGGAGCAACACGACACTCAGCACGTGGTTCTTTAAAGTGTCCAGAAGGGCTTTCACGAGCACCTGTATAATAGATTCAGATTATACTTTTTATGCTTTCAATTTCTGTATTAAAAATTGGACAATATTTTTTAAATGACAAGAACCTGAATGTGAATAGACAATGATACACCTCGGAGAATCCTGAGTGCACGGATAATCGTAAGAAAGCGAAGGTAATCGAAATCTCCGTAGTGTAGCCAGTCTGCAGATGACTGGAAAAAATTGATATAAATAGACGGTTGCAGGTTGTAGTAATGTACTCGAAACCGGAGCTGTACTAAATACTTAAATAAATACTTTGACAAACCTTACCTTAATAAGGGATACGACAAGAATAACAAAATCAAACGCATTAAATCCAGACAGAAAGTACTGATTGGGGTAAGCGAAAAATTTGAGAAGGAATTCGGCGAAATAAATGGAAAGGAAAAACTGAAACATTCGAACATGGAGATTAGCTTTTGAAAGAATGAAGTCGAATAAAAGGTGATAAATAATTTTTTAAATAGCTTACAGCATCAAGGATGTCATAGGCATAATTGTAAGTTACTCTACTCTGTCCCGTTTCGAACGCCAATAACGCAGCATTCCCAACAATGATTATCATGATGAAATATTTGAAGAGGTTCGAGGCAACGATCCAGTTCACGTAGGCACGTAATGCTTCAAGGTTCCTCGACTGATGAAGATTGCGTTCCACCTCCACACTATAACAAGTACACGACAATAAAGAATTGGCTACTTAACTGCCAAAATGTCTAAAAACATGTGTGGAGTTTTTATTGAATTGATTAGATCGTACATGGGTCCATCGCAGGGGCCTCTGTTAAAAATTCGTGACGGCCTTTTCCCAACACCCCTTTCCCTGCAATCAGCAGCATTTCTCTGGTCTTCGGCACTGCGTTTTAGGAGCGGATGTCCTGAAACGAGCTTTTTCTGAAAGGCCTTTCGGATGTCCTTCTTCGATTTTCTTTCCACTTTCCTTCTTTCGACATCTTCTTGCCTCTTTTTCCGCCGATACTGCTTGAACACTTCTGGTGGCATAAATTCTTCGTTCATTTGCTCCTCAGCTTCTTCTTCAAAGCCAGACTTTTCCGCAACAATTGCCTCCCAGTGTGCCCCGCGGTAGACAAAGTCTTCGTCCTTGTTTCGAACAATGCCTTTCTTTCGCTCTTTCTTCCTGGTGGATTCATCGCCCCCTTCTTCGTAGAAGTCTTCATCTTCCGTTTCACTTGCTCCAACAATCAGAGTTGCTCGGAGTGCATCGCCCGCCTTTTGGATGAGAACGGGAGCCCAGATTTCATTATTCGGGGGAGTTGCTTGTTTTCCAGCGTGGTAAGACACGCCCTCACGAGGTTCCTTCTTCTCCGCTGGCCTGTTCTGTGACAATGTTTTCCTTTTGGAAGTTCCTTCGTCTTGACCTTGAGCTGGGCGAAAGGGATCAAGCTCAAGGGCAACAGCTGCACTTTGTCGTTTCATCTCCTGCTCTCCGAACAAGTCGTCTCCAAGAAAGTTGTATTCATCAACGTTATCATACTCTTCTTTGATGTAAATTGAGGGATCTTCCTTGTCTTCTTGAAGAGAGGATTGTCTCGCCATTTGGTACTCCAGCCGGGTTGCCAACTTTTTGAGAAAAATGTGTGTGTCCTGCCCAAACTTTTTGTGAATTTTGTCATATCTGTTCTCAATAAATGTTCGCAGCCATGCCGGAAATCGATTGAGTTCGTACTGACTCTCCTTCGAAATTTCAGGCATGCGAGCACTCGGATTGGGCTTGTCAAAAATGGTACATTTATCCAAGTCATAACCGTAATGCTGCAACATGTCTTCTTCCTCGCGGCGAAGTTCCTGCCCGCGGGGACCTTCGGATAGCTCGCGAATTGCTATTTGAGAATGCTGTTTGAAGGGATCATCTGGATTGTTACGGGGAATTGCTCGAAGTATCCGCCGGATGTTAATCCAAGGGTTCTGACTATCCTCGTCTGTCGAGTCATCTTGTTTCTGAATCTTTCGCTCGTATTCTAAAATTGACTTGTCAACGTCAATGTTTTTTCCCCTCTTCTTTCCCCGTTGTTTCGAGTCGTTCGCTGGGATTGGCATTTTACGCGACATTTTGAGATTTTGGCTGAGGATGGATAAGAAGAAACGTCCAATAATATTTTAATAATATAGATTTTTTCAGTTTTTTTGGCCACTAGGGAAAAGCGAAGTTTATCGACATAAAAATTGTTCCGAGAATATTCATGAACGATTCATCTTGTGTTGGTTATATGCAGGTGCAAGAGTGCAGATACACGTATTCTCAAATCTTACTATTCTACCGTCTGCCTGCTGCATGAAAATGAGGAGACCAAATGATTTCCAGTCGAGTAGCCTTGGAAAACTCCACAATGGAACGGGGATGAGGATGAAACCTGAATACTTGAAAACTGCGAATTCCGTCAAAAACCAATGGGCATCTAGATAAATGATAGATGCCGACAAAAATAGACTCACGCTATTCTATGTTACAAACCTATTTAAGATATGAGTGGTGAATTGTTTTAAACATTTTATAGCTGCTGTCGTGGTCTATCCAATTAAATTGCTATAATGCCCCAGTGTTCATGATCAGGTCGGAAACGTTACCTTCATGTGGATTCACAATGTGGAGTGGCTTGCATATTTGTACAAATGAATGTGAAAGTTGGAAATCAACATCTCCGCTTCTGTTTGTAAAAATGACGTCGTTTTATTAGAGAAGTTAAATTTTAATACTGTTGCTGACCATTTGCATATGACTAAAAAGAGGTATATAAAATATGCGCTCATATCGCAAACATTTCAGTAATGGGCTTCCGTCTCGTTATGTAGTTCAAAGGCTGTACTTTTACAGAAGCTCGCAGTAAAAATGCCAGATTTCCGATAACGTTCGAGAAAACAGGGATGAGGAATACAAAACAGTATTGTGTAATGTGCCCACCAGACCTACGCAAGAGACCATTATATGCGGATTTCAAGGAGAAATCTCAAATGAGTTTCACCCCAACATCAGCAATCACAAATAGTTTCCTCATTATACGATTCAAGGTATGAAGGGTATCAAGGATGACAGTGCTTTAAACAACAACTTTATGACATTTAAAACTACACATTTAATCAATAATTTATAAATAGTACTTATCTACATTCAACTTAAAAGCTATGAAAATATACCGGGATAACAACTTATTTCGAAAGCTATTCAAATAATATTTTTTGGATATCAGTTGTAAAATTGTTGTTGCAATTACATGTAGTGATATGGTCTATTTGTAATATTTTATTCTAAGAAGCTGTATGGTCAGGCGAGGTATGCAGGGCAGGTGGGCATCACGAGACTCTGGATACAACTGGATCACACGATGGGTCAAGTTCACACTACCTTCGATTTCATTATTGTATTTTCAGTGTGACGACATTAGTTGACAGAACACGAGAAGCCTTAAATTATTTAGTAGTAGGATCCTGTCGCTGTCCCAAAAGTCTCAAGAGGAAGATAAACAACATTTTGAAAATCCTGAAACGGAACAAGCATGAAAAATTTACTCCTGTCCGACCGGAATCTTTGGTCACACCAAAATATGTGCAGTATAGTGAGAGAGTAAAATTCGGACTACAATATTTTTAGAATATTGTTGTTCATGGATGTGACTGTAAGAAAATTAGGATTTATACTTACTCAAATATTATGTCCACCATCAAGTAGCCAGTGTATTCTGGGATCCGTCGTCTCAAATCTTCCAGGGCTCTTTGCAACTCTTCCTAAACCATAAAATATACTTTTTCATATCGTTCGAAATAAGTGCGTATCCATTCAAAGTATCATGCGCCATTCTCTTCATTGACGTCTACAATGTAAATCCGTTTATAAATTTACAATATATTCACACATTATTTACATTATCAAGGTCAACCCGGGGAAGTTTTTGAGGATCATATTCAAGTCTGTCGTGACGGAAAATCTGAAATGGAGAGAAAAATCAGAGAGGATCTCTTTAACAAAATTCTCAAAGGACTGCGAGCTACCGAGTTCCAGTTCATGTATGTAGCATTGTGCGATGAAATGTTGACACATTACATTCTTCACTTCACAAAAAAGTTTATCTGAGCTCTTTTATACTGACCTTTTCTGGTTTGTCAACACCAGTCGCAGCTAACCCCAGCCATGTTATGGATATTAGCACAACAAAGACTGGGATAATGTTGGATTGCCAAAATCTCGACATGGGTGCGATTTTAAAATACACACTCAACACATTAAAAGGTCACCTAGCACAAACAATATGTATGTAATTATTACTACTTTTCACACAATCGGACCAAAAAACTCCACATCGTTTCTGTACGAATCTACGAAGTATTTTTCAAACTGTCGTAAATAACCTGAATTCGAGTGGCATGCTGCTGAAAGCTTTGAAATTATTACACAACTTCGTTCTATACATAAACTCCGGAACAAATTCCCAGTGGACTTACTGTAAATAGGAACATTCCTGAAATGGGCAAGGGAAGAGAGGGAAGGAAGCATATATTTCTGCGTGGCATACATCGGTTGCCCCCATCCCCATCCCTTCAACAACAAGAGTTACCCGTTATGGGCCTTAAGGGCAATTCATGGAAATCCCAGTCGCTTTTCGATTCTTGCATTGGATGCATTGTATATACATCTACTTGATACATAAACAACACCATGACCTACTTACTAAATATTATCATGAATC
The DNA here is from genome assembly GCA_034687055.1 of Heteromurus nitidus. Lineage (NCBI taxonomy): Eukaryota > Metazoa > Arthropoda > Collembola > Entomobryomorpha > Entomobryidae > Heteromurus > Heteromurus nitidus. Next base: position 95,085 of record JAQFZW010000105.1, on the reverse strand, counting down.
ACTGGTGCATGCTCGTGGAGTGGAGCCGTGATATTAGAACATTAGAAGTCGGGAGTAATGCCTGTGCATGCGCAAGGAATATATCTTGGGATTTATGGTATCTCCTGCACTGATGGCACGTAGACGCAACAGTCAGGTGGAAATGGTGGAATGCACATTACATTACTCTGGGCAGACGATAAACTAAAGAAAGGTTAATACGTTGCAAGTATCCTAATCCTGTTTGACATTGGAATTCATCACATTTTTTGGTTAAAGTACAGGTCAGCGTACGGAATCAGAATGTTTAAAGCTTTGATGGAAATGCACTCAAAATATTACCTCTGTTCAAAGCTTCTTGCGTATATACTTGAGAGACTTTCCTTCTAAAATATTGCCTAAGAACAACACACTCACATGAGATGGCGGACCGTATATGTGTGGATATATACATACAGGCTCAAGGTCAGATGACTTCATCGCGTATGTTATGTTAGCCCTTGCTCTTCTAGTTGAAATGCAGCTGTTTTGTGAGATTTTTATCATTCTAGTCAGTGGTGGCTTGTTGCACACACCACCCGTTCCATTTATCTGCTTTCCCTTAAAACCTTGAAAAGGCTTCACCTCACCTTGCATTCACATTGCTTGTTCTAGAATATGCTTCGGTGGAATATGCTTGATAACATCTTTGAGTAGTATGTTGAAGATTGTTAGTTGTACGGATATATTTTGACTAAATATATTTAAAGATGACTAAATTTTGTTATACAAACTGGTCTGTTAAGGTTATATGAGATTGTATCCAAATTTGTGTATCGTTCCATAATGACGCTTCACAGCTAACTTTTTCGATAATTATGTTTCAGACGTAATTGTACCGCTTCACCTTCGCTGGAACTAATTTTGAGGAAGGGCTTTATCATTGAGTTACCGCTCAGAAACTCGGAAGTCAGAACTAACACGCAGCGGTATCTTGACTTCCTGATTTCGTATTCCTCCCTCCGTATATGACAGGCGGCTCTCCAACCTGAGTTAAAAATGCATACAAAACTCAAGAAGAGGAAATTTCGCGAAAAACACAACCCTTCTCCATACTACGATTTGCCTGGGGCCTGCCCATGAGATGGTGATAATAATAATGCAAGATGGGATTTCTCCCAGTTATTTAGACTCACCTGGACAAGTTTAAATTTCGGGCAAGTTAGACTATACAAGTTTATTTTTAGTAAATGGGGACAATTTAAATTTTTCTGCAAAACATGGACAAGGAATCGACAGGTGTCAATTACGAACTCGCGTAGATAAGTAAGATTGATATAAGAATGCAACGTAAGTAGACTGACGTGTGTGATCTTCAACTTCCTAACGTCAACTTGTAAACTTTTTAGTCATAACTAAAACACATGCATCCAATGATTGCTGATTATCGCATAAAAGCCAATTTGATAATCAAAAATTCTGACACATCGATAATAATCTCGAAAATGTGAATACTGATTGAATTCTGAAGGTTGATACTGTTATCCAAATACTTAATATTTACCAAATGCTTGATTTCGCCCACAAAAACAAATTCAAAGCTGGTTGTAATGTCACGTAGTATATATATAATCCGTAATCGTGGTCGAATTAAAAGCGAATAGTCAGTTCTCTGAAGTATTCGACTGCAGTCGCACATCCTGACTTTTTGTAATTTCAATAATGAATTATCGTGGTTTCACGAGTGCATTTTGCATTCTTTTGACAATCTTCGTCGAAGGAAATTGTCAAGATATCAATTACTTCGGTGTAGGGTACTCACCCTACGTAAAATCTGACGGCTCCCTATGGAACTCTTACTCAGTAGAGGACATCAAGAAGATGCTGAGGATTGTTGTAGCAAATCACAACTCTGTGTCCACATATTCAATGGGCGTCAGTGGTTAGTGCAAGTCTTAATTCTCCGAAAAGAGTACCAATTTATAGTTTATTTTTGTGCTGCTGTGGAACGCTAAGAATCATTTTGATTTTGCAGAATGGAATTATAATGGACCATGGGACCAGGCGGATAGCAATTGTCTCATTGCCCGAGCCGCGGCACAGATCAACGCAGAATATCAAGCAGTAGTCCTTTCTGTTGCACAAGGGATTTATCAAAATGACAATCCTACTTTTCAGCAGAAGGAAATCGATAACGCATTCCTCGCCGCTCAAGATGCAAATGGGATCTGGCCAGGAACTGTTTGGGGACTCACATTTACGAACGAGTACGTCGTAGACGGAAACACTGGACAGAAGGTTCTCGACATGATTCGAAACAACAAAGACCGTGCTCATCAAATGGGTTTACGGGTTGGGGCGAGGTCTCACATCTGCCCTCAGATTTGGAACAGTGGGAATGAAGCAATTCTCGGGCAAATAGCTGAAGCTTCAGACTACATCATGTGCAATCTCTACCCAGGTCCGAATTCCGATAATGCTGATGTCGCAGTTCAAGGTATCAGCGATGCATACTACAGTTCGCGAGATGGGTTCTGGAGGTACAATCCAAATCTGGAAGTAATGATTGGGGAAACTGGATGGGCTAGTGAGGGAGAAACGTTTTTTAATCCGCCCCATTTGAACACAATCGAGCACGAGAAAAACTTCTGGAATGCTATGAGGAACTGGGCGTCGACGAATCGCGTCAAGGTTCACATGTTTGAAGCTTTTGACGAGCCATGGAAAACGGGGTTGAGTGGAGAGAAGAAATTTGGGTGGTGGACGAGAGCTCCTGATAACAGTGACTATTACATTGAGAAAAGTACTGGCAACATTATCGGTTAATCGTCTTGTACAAATATATTGACATTTTTAGTCAGCAGACTGATAGCGAGGCATTTTATTTTCCATGAAACACCGTTCATCAAGCTACACCTCACGTTGTGAATGTAAACCGTTCCTTGATACAAAGAGTTCTCTTCGACACATTCCGAAAGGATGTCATAGAATGCGCTGTCTATTTCCGAATTGTATAGCCACTAAATGCGCCTTACTCATATACGTTGTATATTAGCATATCTGCAACCACATAACCAGTATATTATATCACAAGGCTGCTTAAAGTACCTTGATGACTTAGTCATAAATCATAATTGTCACTTGAATAATCAACTTGATCGATCTGACAATAGCATGAGGCTCACTTCAGTCATATCTTCAGTCATATCAAATTGAAGCACTTGACTTATGCCATTCATTGACAATTTCAATTAATCCTATTGTAGAATCCACACGCTCATACCAACTCAAGTCTCTGCAGCCTCCGGGATAACAAACAAACGTGCACAAATGAGCATCAAATATACATATCATTACTAATTCAACAACAACAAATCTTTGTATATAAATTTTGAAAAGATTTAAGAATTTTGAAATTTTGTGAAGTTCAATTACATATTTTACTAAACAACTCCCCCCTCCAAATCAGTTAGACTGAACTTTATGAAATAACAGCTAATATCACAGATAAAAAATGTCTTGTCCTACTTTCATAAGAAAAAACATCCTTGAGAATTTCCATAAAAGTTTATTTTGTGCACAAGCTGTCCAGTCCACGCAACGTTCAGCATCTCTCTCGCTCATAAATCCTCATTTTATTGTACGGTTCTTCTCCACAAAATTTGTTGTCGTGATCCCGTTTATTGGGTCAAATTCCCGTTGGAAGAAAGTAGCGTTAACCTTGTAATTCTACGAAAACTACAGTACAGATCTGGTGTTAAAAGAAGAAACACGTAACAAATCATCAGGTCACACTTTATTAACGGGGATAATAGAGAAATGGTAAAATACGATGGACGAATAAGTGGATTTACAAGGGTCCATGTATCACTCCAGAAAACAGAGAGCACACTTGCACGTTGTACGGAATGGACGGGTTCACCCAGCTGTCATAACGGAGATCTCCCAAAATACGAAGGAAGTCATCATATCATTGAATGTCAGCTATGATTTTCATGCACATTCGAGAGAGAAAAAGCAAATAGATGAAATGAAGAGATCTCTTCAGTCGATAGGTTAGTGCAATAAATGGTAGTAAACACACAAGTGCCCCAGTTACACAATAAAAGCTGGGGTAGGGTCCTTGGTCCTTTTATTAAGACCCCTTCTTGAGTAAAGGAAGGAGAGTGTCTTTGGTGTTTCAATTTTACTACGAATAATGTCGAAAGCTTGTACTCCTCCTCCTTCCTCCAAGCAAGTGCCAGGGTCCATCCTAGTGTAATTCAACAAACAATTGGACATCAGTTGTGGCTGTAAATTTTGATTGGGTCAGTATCACTCCTGCTCTGGAGTCGTAATCTGGCTTATCCTTTAAATCCTCTCGGAAGGAATCTATACCCGAGATTGACATGCGAAAGATTGTATTCATACGCAAAAACGTAGGTACATTCTTCGAAAATCTCATCACATAATTTTGTATGCCGAGTAGCTGTACAGTGGCCAAAAAACTAAATATCATATAAAAGTCTGACCTGCCACCCAATTTTTGTAGAAGGCTACCGGACGAAAACAGAATGACCTTCATTATGCCTGCCTACGAATACAAATTATTTATTTTTACTACCCGCTACCCCGACACAGTTGGTTTATTGACAAGCAATCAAGTGCATATTTCTATCTATAAAGCTGTACCCTGTTCCAACTTCATTTAGCCAAGCCACGCTGCTAGTGAGATATACACAATGGAAAAGGAATGTAAAGGACAGAATAAGAAATTTTAGATTTTTTTGTTGAAATTAGATACGGTAATTGTTTTCCCAGCACATTGACGCAAGCAAGGGAGACGGAAGATATAGTTGGAGGGAGTGCATTGTCCCACAGGGTGATATGGGTAGCTGCAGTGACAATTCCCTTTGTTTGGTCATGGAGATGTCCAAACAATGATATGGCTCACTTCTGGGTGTTACCTCACACCTTACGCACATTTTAGCACAATAAGTTTTAGGGTGATCTTATTGAGGTGCACATGCTGCGTGTGCGTCGTCGTGTGTTCTTTTGCTTCAGCATCAACTTGGCCACCCAAAGAATAACGTGCAGCCAGCGTGTGTGCTCCTTCACCATAAAACCTGCAAACAAAAAAACGCACTCCTCTCTCAACTGAAAAGGGAGATGTCACACAGTTTTTGTTTGTGTTCCTGGTGACACGAATTGTCTCAGCTTTTGTTTGATTCTTACCTCATATCTCCTTCGAAATTGCTTCCCTACCACCAAAACGGATGCACCTACAGCAGCTATTCAAGAGATGTTTATATCACCGAAGAGAATCTTTGACACAGGGTTAGTACTCACTGTGCTCTCCTGTAGGCAATAGCATCTATTTTTTTACATTTGAAACAAAAAAAGAATCATCCCGAAAGCATTCCACTCGTCACGGGGGCACTGACTCTGTGGCCACTCAAGAGACAGTCCCACGAAAAAAGAGCGATTTTCCATGCAATTCACTTTACTTCCTTTATAGTCCGATCTTCAAGGCGGAGATATTTATGTGCATGAGAAGATTGAGGAAATAATGTCGCACGTAACATTTGAAAGGGATGCCGCAAATGCGTTCTAGACTATCCAGTTCTTTCTACTATTCTGCTGTAGCTGTCAATTCCGTGGGAGTTGTGTTATGTCATTGAATGAATTTGATTGATGAGGTTGAGACACTGAATACCATGGGTGGGTCTGGTTCCCAAATATTAACTATTTTATGAAATCGTCAAAGTCGGATGAACTGCGAATGTGTGTCTATATTGTTGAATGGTTAGGTAGATCTGTAAATTATCCTGTGAGCTTGCTTGTGAATTACAAATTCTCTCTCCAAATTTATTGTAAAATAGCTCCATGGTCCAATCTTCTTTGGCTTCAGAGATTATTTTGTATTTTCACATATCAAATGTCTAAAAAGTTTCTGTATTTAAAACCAATTTCTGGGTTGAAATTGAAATGTGAGATTTCAGCTAGCTTCTCCTAGCGCTTTACTAGTTTTACTACTTTCGAGATCTTTTTATCAGTCTTCCCTCATCATGCGCCCCCAACAAAGTTGTTTGGACTTGGGATAATTCCGTGCTACGACTCGGAGAAGGACTTCCTCAGTGGGTGGGTGTCATCACAATGAATTGTTTTATTGCGAGTGGAGCCCAGAGCCATGTGTGAGGTTCAATGATGCAATGGGATCGGTAAGGTAAATGTGGTAAAAAGTACCACCGACCGTGTCATGTTTTAGCACTGCTTTACCAACCTTGGAAGTTGAAGGTGGGCATGCTGGATGCATCACTTTTGATTGGGTTTTTAGTAGAAGTCCGTTGTTGTACGACATTTGTGGTCGAAGTACTGCAAAAGTACATGCATAGTAAAATACAGCTCGGATTGAATTGGACTTGGATGCCACTGTAGATGGAGCATTCATGGAGATGGAAAATGCAAATTGCAATTGAGAGTAAAAGTTGCCACATTAAACCAGTAATTTTCATTGCTCCTAATTACTACCTCGATGGAATGACAGTAATTACAAGAAGATCATCATCCATTTGTATGTGAGCCATCATGCAACTTGTGAACGAGAGTATTACTACCGCTCATTGTTTTAGATTTAGCATGTATGTTTGGTTTTCATATTATGTATGAGTTATAATAAGTTTTTATTTACATCGCCTCGGGCTGATTTAAGCACACATAGATTAATTCACAAGTTGAGATATTAGTTCCAATCCAAGTAGGAAATTCTTTCAAAAAGTCCTGACACAACACTAAAGGCAGAGACAAACCAAAGCTAAAACTTGAAAATGAATGTTTTTATCATTGATATCGATAACCTATCATTTAGTTACGTTATGAGAAATGATGACTCTTCTCCCATCTTTAGTAAATACCTTTTACATACCATATTTGCATATACCTATGCACTAAAGTATCCCACATAATTTTTATATTGGATTTTCTACGGAGGAGTTTTGATAACACTCCCAGACAGAGTGAGACAGGGGATATGTATTATTTCGTTTTGCCCATCTCTTCCGCGTACTGTTTATCAACACCACTGATTTGAGATTCAACGACTGTTTCGCATGGAGAGCAAAAACCTGAATTGATTTCGAGATGTAAAGTTGATCATTCTTATTCCTACGCTTTAGTAATATGCGGACCACCACAATAGAAATTTGCATTATCATTTGGAAAGGTCGTTCTCATCTCGTATTTATTTGAGTTGTGTCGTTGTGTGTAGCAGTGACAATAATTGTACCGCACCTGTGTCCATCAGTCCATCTTAAACAAGAGTGCAGTACATATGTGATGCGTGTGACAGACGTATATGGGCGAAACAAATAAGTACTTTGTAAGATTTATCAGAAAATCTGGATGAGTTATTGTGACATGGGATGTCACGCCAATAAAACAAACAAAACGTATCTCACAAAGAAACATTTTGTCACGTTTTTTTCTCAAATGAGTTTCGCTGAAGAATTATGATCATCCAGTCCGGAGTTGCATCAATCTCATCATCCATGCAAAAAAATTTGCAGTGGATTCTGCACCCGATTTAATTACAGCTATTATATGAGGAAGGTCATTTATTATCTCAATCCAATCCAAAAGATAAACCCACTCTGGAAAAAGTTCAAAAGCAGGCTACCTGCATTCCAGGCATGCGATACTTCAATTAAAATATGCAAATCATTGGCCAAGTTTCAAACTCATCGAATTAAAAAGCACTTACTACACCCGGCAGCACTTTTACCTTTGTGGCGATAATAACAAGTTCAGAGCAGCAACAACCTAGCCCACTTATTGGTACTAGCTTTTCTTCATGTGGAAAAAGAACCTGCCAATTTACTCAGAAAATTCATCGTTCAGCAAGTTGTGCTAATGCTACTCCGGCTTTCGTCCATTCCCCTGATTATTCATAATTTATTCACCAACACGTCCGCAACCAAACAACTTAGGCGAGCAATGCAAAGGAACCGTAAAAATTCAGATTCAGATGAGATGGATATTCATCAACAGGAGCATCAAATAACAAGGAAAAAATGGCAAAAAACTGGTGAAACTGGAACGGTAACAGAAAAGATCACATGTCAATCATTAGCCACCTGACTGGGCAAAGTCTAGTCCGCTCACACATCACCCTTTTATACATTTTACTTACTCTTTCTTGCCTAGTTCAACCAAAAGATGCACAAAAAACTGCACTGATGCTAATGATTACCTACTGCCAGTCCACCCTGTGCTTATCATCCTTATTCTCATCTCAACTAAAATCAATATCAATTTCGTCTTTTCCTAACTTCTTAACACCTTGAGAAAAATCACGTCTGACGTGTACAACACAAGAGGTGTGTGATGTAGTTGAGTAGGTGAGGACTCCATTGAATAATTATAATAAAATTTAGCGTAAATTGTCGTCATCCATGTAAAATGATGTAATCAATTACAGAGTGCTCAACAGAAATGGCCCAACAGGTCAGTGTTGTTCTGCATGAGAGCAGGTGGAGAAGTACTGCAAAAATGAGACAAGTCAACCTTTTGTCATTAAAAGCAAGTCCATTTTAGCGTGATTACATCTCTATCCAACAAAATTCAAAATTCTCGTATCCAACTTTTTTGGGTGCTTTTTGTGTGTAGAGCTCATTCATTTCATGGCCTTAGGTAGTTATTTGCGCATATTAGATAATATCGCAAACGCATGTGGCTATTGCGGAAGATTTATCAGGGAAACCGCCCAACTGAAAAAGTCAATTTCTGCTTTTATTACCATCGCTAATTACCTGCGAGAACAACATGTTGGGAAGTGGGAACACCTTTTGCTAAACTCAACTACTTAAGCGAGCTACATATGAGTTAAGGTCCGGCTTGAATTGAAAATCAAAACGATTTTATATAACAACTTGAGCCAGCTCTAACATGAAAAATCAATGCCAAGAGTATAGGTGATTTGGCATACTACATCGGTATTCGATTAGTTCCATTCTGAGTAAAAAAACGAAAGACAATCGATCAAGCTGCGCGAGAGATTCTGGAAGGTACAAATATATGCCAAGAAGCGAAAAAGTGTATCACGTCGCAAATCACTTTAGATAAGAAAAGATGTGCAGAGATTGCGCTAACTCTTGATCAAAATGTGGAGTGAAGTGGACATCACATGCATGATTGGATTACGAGACGCTCACGATGAGATCCCATCCATCGATTGACTCTTTGCATTCAGCAATCCTATGCATGAGATGCTTCTATTACAATCGCATCCCATCGATTTAATGTCACGCCAAATGTCTAACAATATCACAGCGCAAAACACTAAACAAACTCATAAAATCAGTGGACATGTGTACAAGCGCACAAATAAGGAATGTTGTGTGCATGCGAACATTAAAACGCTGTGTGCCACCTCTCCCAGTGGACCAAAAAAAATCTAGAATAATTTTTGCCATTTGCCAGCTATCATTTGTTTCACCTCTCCAATTACAACACAAACACACACTCCCCTTATTAAGGTGGCGGCATGCATGCTGCTACGCACGTGTTATAGGGCAGTAGTGTATTGGGAGGCTTTATATCACGCATGAAGAATCAATTATAGAATCCGTGCAAAAAATGAGAAAATCCTCTTCTATAATCTATATTATGCGATATGAACAAAAACGGAACCACACAAGAGAAGACAATGGGAAAAGATGATGCTTTCAGATCAGATTGTAGCAAGCGAATCGAAAGGAGGCTCGTGCTATTTGAAATAATGGAGCAAAAATGTGATAAAAAATGGTTTGCTGCTGGGACGGGACCGAAAAGAAGAGCAGTGCAGACAATATCAGAGAGCATCTTTTCTAAAAGGGATTCTCAATATTATAAAGCATGTGTACATATGCGTATACGGAGTACGCACACACATATATTGTTTGAATAATTATAAATTCAATGTTGGAACTGTGATAAGATGACTCGCCATATTTTCCTGGGCAGGGCTCTGGAGAATCTTATTATCTGCATGAAAGATGAAGATACAAGACGAAGAAAAAAATGGTTGATATGTAGATGTGTGTAGGTATTTGATCGGATGTCTTCTTGTGGACGTTGGACGTGAAGAAGAAGTTGCGAATAGGAGGCACCTCACCTTTAGCAGTGAATGAGGTTTAATGGCAGCACTATTACATCAGTGCACATCTGGGCCTTGCCTAGGCCGACTACTTACATTGTGCAAAACTTAAGTACAATTTTTTTTCTTTTGTACATTGCAATTATTCATTATATTATTTGGGATATGTGCGTAGAAGCAAGTTGGGTCTTGCCAGTGTTTTTGGCTTCGAGTATAAATACATCTTGTCTGGATCTAATCATCAATAGTCCAGTGATAGACAAACACGTGGTTGTGTAGCTAAACAAAATTCATTCAACAGTTTCACACTTCGTATCTTCAACAGCATCAACATGTACAAGCAACTCGTTGTCCTTCTTGTAAGTTTCCGAAACTGTGCCTATTTTAAGTTTTCAGTGGAAGATTCCCAAAAATTTCTGTGACTTTATGCAATAACCGGATTTTAATTTAATTTGTTTTAGATCTTGGGCCTTGCTGCCTTCGCCTACTCCCAGGCTAGATATCCAGCTGGAATTTCTCCAGCATCTTGCCCCAACTACCCATTCTGCAACACTGGATACTCCGGACCACCCGGATACCACTTCAGATCCCTCGGAATTGAGTACCCTGCCGGAGTACACCCAGCCACCTGCCCCAACTACCCATACTGCTAAAAACCTGGTCACGGAGTTACATGGACAATAATTTCAAAAAAATACAATGGAAATTTCATGAATAATTTTTTAATCGGGAAAAATTGCATCAATCATCATCTTCCGACTGAATTGTATACGTAAAAAAGAATGACATCTTTTTTAAAAACCTTTTTATATTTTTTGACAGATGCTTTATAGTTTTTCACCCAAAGAAAATAATATGATTTATAGTAGCCTGTATCGTGAAAATTTTTTTATTACAAAATTGGAGTTCAATTGGAAACAATAAAAGCGAAAAATGTGAAATTCTTGAATCGAAATAAAAGTCTTATTTCTTCTGAATTGTTTAATGAATTGCCATTACTCGCCTATACCAGCATATCTATGCACACATATAAGCTCTCATTTATGGGCGGGCATGTTTATAGCACTTTTTCTCCCTGCATTAATCATGCTTCTCTAAAAACAGAGAAATATTATCCTTTACGTTCATTTGTGAATTAGTTACACACTCTTGCTCTGCCTCAGAGAAAAGGCAGTCAGGCAATAAGCATATTTATATTTTCTGCTTTCGACAACCAAGTCTCGAAGCAATTTACAAATTTTTATTAGTTTATGACCCTCCATAATTGGAAATGAATGAGGGAACTGAGTGATCCTAATCTGCGCTACTCATCTCACATAATCATAATCATAGCTGTAATAATATAATAATAATAATATGAGAAAAATGTATTTTTATAATGCGTCATCATATCATCATACAGCCTCTTGTGTACTTTACCCTAAAAGACGCGATTGCACACCAGTCATGGACAATATTTTATTGGTATCGGGGAATAAATACTCTCCATCCCACATACAATACACATTATTGTTGTTCCACATTCACTTCACGAGGGGAAAAGGAAGTGCAAAGTAAGAGTTGCACATGTTATGAGCGCTGGCTGTATACTCATAAAATGAATGAAAACAACTTTTGTATTATATGAAACGAACTGCAGTTTCAGGCATATATGCAAGTGCGCAGCAATAAATGAAGTTTGTATTTTTATGTGGATCAACTTGAGCACACTTAATTCAGTTAGAAACACACCAAAACTAAATTGCATATATGATGCGCATGCTGACGACCCCCTGCTTCAGCTCAACATTATTAGCCTGAAAAATATCCCTCTAATCTTAATGTAATACATGAAAAATGCTTTTATATATTTTGTTTCCCTTTTTGTTTTGTATCCACTTTGCTGATGTGTGGACTAGGACTAGGTGCAAGGATGAGGTTTTGTTTTGCTATGGTCTCTGGTATTAGGATCACAATCAGGTTGACTTTTCAGCATTTTGAGTCTACTTAAATTTTCTACATCTCTTCTCTGCGACTAGACTTTTATTGCTGACGACCCTGATCCGAGCAGTTGCACGTACGCATCAACAACAACCCCATTATTGCCCCGTGTGTCCCTTTGCCTTTGCTACCCAAACCCAAAGCGGCTACAGTAGATGCAGAAGGGCCGTGGTGTGGTGTTGGTGGCGAGAAGTGGTAACAGACGTAATTGACTCGGGAAGTGTTAAACGGATTAAGTGAGGCTCGCACTTGGGGATAAAGGGAGGAAAGGGTTAAGGATGATACACGTAGGGCATATATGTGAGGTTGATGTGATACGGATTTGATAGGGAGGATGGAGAGTAGATGGAGAGAGAGAGAGAGGGATGATGAGAAGAGGGTAATAATATTGTTCTTTTTCTTTCCGGAATTTACATGGGAAACAATAAACTCTATGAATTATATAATATCAAATACAAACATTATTATATGCTCGATAAAAATGAAGGGGCAGAATGATAACACCAACTAATAATACTAAGGCTGGTGATAATGTACAGAAGTGAATCAACAGTCCGATAATCCCTTTCTGAGCAAACACAGAATACGAATTTTGGGTATTGAAATGCAGAGCCCCTTTGGGAAATGTAAACTTATAATTATTAGAGGATTTCACGAAAGGGTTTATGCCACTGTAATTTCATATGCCACATAATACAAAGAAAGATGATAAAGCTGGACACATCATATACGATGAGTAGTTTGCTAAAATGAGAAAGTATCAATTATGAAAGTTGTCCGGAAAAATCTGAATTATTGAAAAATTCTAATTGAAAGTTAACCCTTTCATTTCCTGTAAAAACTTAACGTAATCCGCCAGTGCCAATTGGTGTCTAATTTCGTCAGAATTTCATAAAGCCCAAGAGACCTAATAACACTTCGTGAAACCTGTTATGGACCTTCATAATAACCATTTTAGTATTTAAAGTTATCAGCGTAGAAGAACCTAAAAATCAATAAAAAGCATAGATCGGACAGAGCATTCGTCTTACCACACATCAGCATGTTTTTTGTACGGAAGGAAGTGGCACACCAATTACGACCGAAGAAACCGAAATGCACAATGACACATAAATACATTATTAGTACTCGACGCAAATCGAACCATCTCGCACACACCAGAGCCAAACCAACAAAAGCAATATAAGCAAGTAAGGTCTGAATGACCTACAACAATCCTGCAACATCTCGAGCTTGTTACAGTCGCTTTTTTATCCATTTTGTAGAAGATAGGAAATAAGGGAAGCAATAACGAGCCGCAACGCATCATTCCATTGTATTCTCAGCTTTTTATATACATTTATACATGACACCACCAACCAACTTCACTACCCACATCCAAATCCATTGTAAAACGCAGCGAGGCAACTAGAAAACGAAATGACAGTCGTTTCCTCCACTCACTCATTCACTTACTCAGCGTCTATTATGCCTCTCTCTAGCAATCTCCTTTCCTTCACTCCTGCCTGGAACAAGAAAAGGGCATGAATTGGAGAGGTGAAGGAGCAGGCGTGTCCTTTGAAAAGCGTATCTACCTATGAATGTCTTTCCATTATTCTGGATTATGGCTGGGCCAGGGTTTTTGTGGTGAAACTTGGAGTAAAAATGAAATGGAGAGATGGAATGAAGTAAGACACGAGGAATGGAATTGTAAAATGGAATTGTAGAGAAGAAGAGAGAGAGATCTTAATAGAACACGCATTTGTATACCTCCCATCTTACCATTCCATCGCCTTTTTCCCCTCTCCTCCTTGAATTGAAAGTAATTTTACAGCATGACAACAGCACAGGCAATAATCCAATCTTCTTTCGGAGGAGAGCTACGTTTTTTTCTGTGCTATAAAAGCCATGTCACAGTGCATCTATTATGGAGACGTCAGTGTGAGCAAGTTTCCAAAAAACAAGGCGAACAAAAGGAATGGAGAAAACCATCTTCTCTAGTTTTGTGTGGGGCTTTTATGACTGTAAAATAAAAAATATATTCCCCTTCTGCTACACTACTTTTACTCTCTCTCTCTCTCTCTCTCTCTACCACACATTCCAACAGTTTGCACGGTTTATTGTAGCGAAGCATATTGATGTTGTTTATCCTCATCCTTTAAAGAACATATAATTCACTCCTCTTTTTTGCCTGTTTTCGACGGATTTTTTTTGTAACAACTTTAGCTACAACAAGTTTATAATAATTTCTTCGTATCGGATCATCCCCCAATTAGGTGAATGATATAGTTATGTACCACCGGGAGAGTAAAGAAGAAACAAGATGTTCAATTCCATAAGCAAATCCACACCAACAAAACCAAAATATCCAACCCTTTTTGTGATTTTCACTTGAAAATGACAATAAAAACCTTTTTTTTGTGATGGTAAAGGAACAAAAAAAATGGAATGCATGCGTGTGCACTTACACAAACTAACAATACAGCCTCATCCAGAACTCCTGATTTTAGCCGAAAATGTAGGAATGCTGGAATGTAAAGAAAGAGAAGTATTTATTGTTTGCGGAGCAAAAAACTGCGAAAAAACTGTTTATGACAAGAGCATCAGCAGAATCAGGAGGAAGCTTAGCACTCATCATTTTTGGTAATAAAATCATTCCTCTCATCACTTAAATTTATGCTATCTTTATGATAATGATGTTCGGCAATAACTTGTAATTCTTATACTCGATTGAATATCGTCTTTATCTCGTTTATATCGCAAAGCGCATTTACTTGCAATGTCATGCGCAGTCTGAAATCTGAACCTGATTTTAAAACTGCAAAGAGCATTAACTTTGGAAAACTTTACGCATAAAACTGTCTTTCTATCTCCTTTACAAGATAACGATAAGCAGGGGAAATACATATCGAAAACGTCTTTTGGTTTAAAGCTGATCGAAGATCGAAGCTAGTCAAATCGTCGTCATCTTACTTTTACGACTGGACTGGCGCCCCAACGTCCATGAGCCCTAACTCTCGCCGAAATAGCGAACCATTCCTTTGTAAACCTTCTAAAAACAACTCAGGTAATGAGGATAATCAGATCTAAACGAATCAGCGGAATAACAAATAAGATCAAGCTGCGAAGTACGGAAATGAATCCAAATATTAATATTCAAGCTAATAAATTAAAACGAATACTTAGGTACTAAGTTCATAATGTTAAGTAAAATAAAAAGGTTAAACATTCTGACAATGTGAGAATAATATTTCTTTGAATTTATATGATGATGACCCTTCTTATTCAATACAAAATGGATGAGGATGATGAATTCCCTTGTTGTGGCAGGTAGATGCATGTTTGTAGTTGGGGTAGAGGTGCGTAATATATTTATTGCATGCATATACACTCATAAAATTATGCCTTTTTGGCTGAACTGGTTTTCCCTTTGGTGAGCAGAGAAGAGGAAAAAATTAGTGAAGGTGATGGATTTGCTTTGACAAAGAAAATCCAGTTCATGATGTGATCTGATGATGATGATTATATATGCATGCATATAATATACCTACTGATTGATATCTATCATCTTAAATATATGACGGGACAAGTCTTCCAGTTTTTTTCTCCTTCTACTTAAACCATTTAGATAATGGCAGTGCTAAAGAGCAAGAAGTGATGATCATTAGAATACAAATTAGCATCTAGAGCAAAAATGCTCGACGATACCTTTCACGTTTCGCTTGGAGTTATTGCGTTGTGACTTGCAAGTTGAAAGTTCCGCGATAATACATCAATAATTTTTAACAAGAAGAGTGAGTAGTGGATATTCCTTCAGCACTCTTGCTTGCCGTAAATCAAAAATCAGACCACATGTCATAAAGTCACAATAATGGTTTTAAGCCAAATGGGTTATGTAAACTTGAAAAGGAAAGCAGAAAGATTATAAATATGCTTCCGGCCGCTGGCATATTATATCAGATCCTTGACGGGCAATTACTTAGCGTGTATCATCGCAAATATCAATTGTGGCATGGGGGCACAGGGTGGACGTGGAGAATTATCGTATTTAAAAACAATATTTACAGCTCTCAGAGGGCAAGGTGTGAGCTAGTCACTTCAGAAATGGTATGGGCGATATCGAGGGATATAGAAGTGGTGTCACATAAATCCACGTGCACATTTTCGTTTCGTAGATTGCATCTAATCGTAATATGTTTGCGTATTGCCTGGTTCAGTTTGTGCCGACTGTGAACGTGAACCTGCCCTGCCCTACCCAGTTTTATGCTAATCTTCACTCATGGCTTATTGTTCTCGGGCTAATTGAGGCATTTCGAGAGAAATTTATATGTACATCAGGTGTGTCCACCTATTCTAAAACCTCTTTTCATCCCATTCCGTTTTTATAGTGGTGTGGTGAGCTTCGTTGTTTACAGATTCTTATCGGAGAGATGACAAATTATTATGTTTTCATTTACCCTGCAATCTGCTATCTGCTGCAAATTTTGTGCAAACTTGAGGAAATGATTGCGTTGTCCAAATGAAATCCAAAATCAAACCTCTGTCAAAACTTGTCGTTCTTACATTTCTGGTGAGATTATTAAAAATGCACTTTTGCCTAAGCTGCACAAATCAGACGTTCTCAAGTAGCGCGTACCTTATTCTCTGAGGCATGCTAGGGTTTCTCTGACTCATCTAGTGTGCGATCCGTTGCCTCTGTACAAATATAATGATAAAACGCGCATATCCCTTTGATTTCAAATCCACTATTTTCTGAGGGAGAGCAGGCAGACTGTGAGGCTTGCTGGTATGAAATGCATCATGATCGTGATTCCCGTGCCATTTCATACATTGTACGTGCTGATCTACCTAACATCTATTTAGGAATGAAATCATCGCATAATCAAAACAGGCTCACACACGCTCTCCACGTTGAACAAATAATTGAGCTAACTTACAGTTTAGGGATTTCACTTGTTTCTTCTCTGCACGAAGGCAGGGCAGACAGAGCACAGTCAGAAATACTTATTTGTTTGGGCGAATGAGCTAGAAAGAGATTTAAGGAAGCAGGAGCATGTTCTCCAGAAAAAACGAGTGAATAATTTAATATCATGAAGCTCACTGATGAAATTCAAGTGTCCTTTGAGGAAAACTTGGAGAATAAGAAGAGCGAGAGGAAAATGTAATAGTGTGAAATGATAGTACCCCTGAACCTCTACCGGAATGGTAGCGAGAAGCAAGATTATTGTGGCAGTTGGCAAAAAATATCTATACTCTTTATATGATACACTTTTTATACAATGCTCAAGCCAGATTTTTCTTGAGTAAAATTCTCCCTCACTCACTCGAGTGGAGAGGGAAAAAATTCGGGGAGGAAAAGTGAATGAAAAAATTGAAGACGAGCTACAGCCAAATTTGACACTAGGGAATCCATCTTTCTTTTTTCCTAACTGAAAACAATAGAGCTCCTGCACAAATCCTTTTTAGTTCTTTATATTATTATGTTCCCCCAACTTCTCGTTTTTATACACAAAAAAACCTTTATAAAAATAGAGGATTTTCAGTTGCTTTTGCTCTTCTGGATATTCTTGGAATTGAAAGATACCGTATTGCACTGTACTCGTCCAACGAAATATTTTTTTCTTGTTTAGAATCCTTTCCTTGAACAAAGATTTTTTATGCACTTGTGTGCCAGAAGCACACACACACAAATATGCAGTCACATATGCTCCAGTTTTATTGTACTTTTTTCAATTTCTTACTTTTTTCTCGCTGAAACACTTTGCCCGCAGTTTTTTAAAGGAACTTTGGGATTCTGGGTAGTGCAATAATAAACTTTGAGTGAGTGTTGAGCACTACTGCTTCCTATGCTCCCGCTTTTCTCGTAATATTCTATCATGGCAATAAGCACAAAACGCAAACGCAGAGCTACAGCAAACGTCTTTCTTTTTTATCTGCTGGAGCTGTTTCGTACTCGGGATATAAGGAAGAATATATAGAGTAAACTGGCTGGAGAAGTTGTTGGTTGTGATATACATTTTTGTACATAAATATATGTTATAAGTATTGTATGAGATTGAAGAAGGGTAATATGAAATAACATTATACCTTTCATTTTTCATGTGGCAGAATCCTTGCACTTTCCATATATTCCTTGAACTTTCCATTTTCTTGTCATTCGAGCCATAATAACGGATTATATGAGTGTATTACAATATTCATTCATCCCTTTTAATATTTTTTGTCATCTTTGCCCTCCACTCTTTTCCCTTTCTCTCTCTCTCTCTCTCTCTCTCTGTGGATTCTCATACTCAAGCTCACTCACGATCAACGAGGATTCATACATATTCAGCGGAGTAGGTATATGCTTGAGTTTTTCTACTTTTGACTCTGATCTCGTTTCCGCTCTCTTTTACCCTTTTCCCGAGAGCTTCTTCTCTGCTGCTCATAAAAAGCAGATGAAAAGAATATCAACAGTTTATGAGCGTTATGAAACGATGCTCATCGCGCTGTCAGATTTTTCTCTCTGGATTCTTTTATTGTCGGAGTAAGAATCACATCTCGTCATATGTTTTCTCTTTTTCTGCCGGAGCACAAAAATATGCGCAGTTGTCCATGTTGCATATATGCCATTATGTACATGTTCATGTTGCAGCTAACTAATATGCAGAAATAAAAATAATAATAGTTACAAGTTGAAACTGTTTTATGTTGTAGTATGGATGATTGCCTTTTATCTACAGGTTTCGCTATGTGCGTCTTGATTCTGGTGGGTTGTATACATGTTTTTCCGAAATACAATAAGGTTGCTTTCTGGAGAGGAAAACTTTCCAAGCCTTCCTGATTTTAATCTAGTTTTTATTGTCCTCTTTAATATTACAACTGCTGTGCAACTGTTAAATTGTCAATGTTATTTCCTTGGTACGAGCTTTTTATCCAAATGTGCGTGTATGCGCGAATCTAAAGTAAATTACTTTTTTATGTAAAGTGATATGATACACATGCATAATCATAACTTTCAAGAACATGGGAGTTGGAACTACAAAACAATTACTTGAAATAAGTAAGGGCAACTTTTGGGGAATCTACAAAAATTGCTGTGGAAAATATCTCCAAATTACTATCCAAAGGCAGTTTTTTGTGTAAAAGAGTGAGTGAGAGAGAGAGAGATTCAAGCGAGATGAGACTTATGGAACTAGAGAGACGGGGAAGGGAAGGAGAACATGAACCACAGAAAACAGCCCATTAAACGGGTTTACCTCCGTCAACATCACAATTTACAATCGGACCCCTGCTGCTTCAGCCCGTGCGCACAATGAAAACAAAACAGTAGCTTTGAACGCTTAAACGTGCGAGCGTTCCAGTTCCAGTACATTTGAGAAATACATATTACAGAAGGGAGATCCCTTCAAAAAGATACACATCTTTCTGCTACCTGAAATAAACTGTTCTATTTATTTCCACGCTAATTGGGACAAACCGATACGACTTTATCAATGCCTTCATCTCTTTGATAATTCCAAGTATCGAACCATTCAATCGAGCTTTTCAATGTACAATAATTTTCGCAAATAGCATGCCAATTTTCCAGAGATCTATGCAAAATACTTTACATTCAAACTTAAAACTGAACTTCATTTTATGATACTGTGATTTTAGGATACTCAATTTTTGAGTACATTTAAACTACGAATGTACGAATGTAGTTGAAGTAAATGTAAAATTGTATCAGGCATAGGCACGTATGAAAATGAAATGCACAATCAAGGCCAGGAGATGGAAATAAGCTTGATGTGCCAACGACCGCGATAACATTCCACCCAACTCAAGTAAATAAAATCTAATAATCCCGTAAGTCCATCCCTTAAGTTAAGGCCTTCAACCCTTCCTCATGTCGTCACAATATAAAAAACGAAAGCTCTTCCATTTCATCTCTTGATCATAATTCAAACGGGAATATTATGTTAGTTTTATGACAAAAAAGTTTCAAGTGAAGAACGGTGCATTGGACGATGATTGCACTTTTCCTCCCGTGTAGTCGTGCATGAATGCATTGTTTAAGTTTTACAGTTAAGTGCATTATTACTTTCATTTTACCCCTTCCTTCATAAATCGTTTTTTGCTGCAGTTACATATAATGCATGTCCATAATAATATGATCATAACAAATAGCATTTTCCAGGAACAACAGAAAAGTCAATAAAAACGAATGTTATTTTTCGTCATAGTTCTCCAGTAGCTGGAGAGCTCACTAACCCTTCTTCCAAGTATTCCACAGTCCAAACGAACGGGTCTTTGACCCGTTACATGTGTGTATCCATGTATATGTAGCAGCAACCCTTTCCTCTGGAGTAATTCACCGTCATAATCATAAAGCAAGCATCGTATCTGTATCAACTGTCACCCAAACTTGGTGATCGAAGTTCAATCCTTTACATAAAAAATGAAGTACAGTAAGGACAAGTCTCTTCCTTTTAGATGCAGTTATGAGGAGCAAAAAATTGTTTAGTTCCCTTTTTCCAGGACACTAACGGTTGGCCACAACCACAATCCGCTATCCTCTTCAGACTGATCATGTGCATTTAAAAGTTGAAATACATTCCCGATGTTGCACAGCAAACACAATAATTGGGTACACATCTTGAAGATTCCAACACAATGAAGCAATATGCTATGTCCAGCTAGAGTAGAGCATAGTCCCGTTTTCTATAAAGCAGCCATGTTGTCGTGAGTTGCACAAATTACAGTGTTTGTTGGTTACATCGTAATTACGACATTACATTGCATTCATATATCTGCCAGAAGAAAGGACAAACTCTTCAAGTGACAACATAACTGTCCATCCTATTTTACTTTTCTGTGGTAATAAAAGGAGGGGAAATGAGGGGAATTATGATGGTGTAATTTCACAGCTTCCTTCTCTTCTTCAAGGATGCCCATGTCGAGCAGTTTTGGAGAATGGGCTGCATAAGAGAGAGAGAGAGAGTGTGTGTTGTGCGTGTCTCGTGACAAAGGAAACGAGCAACATCACAGCACAGCCACGGACATAATGTGGCGTAATAACGTAAAAGAAAATGAAAACCTTTATCTAAGTACCCCAAAAACCGAAACTTGACTTTGTGCTTCTGTCCTTTTCTCCATTTTATTGTGTCGCCCAAAAAACCATGATTGCAGTGAAAAGGAATTCAACTGATAAAGTGGAGAATGTATGGGTTTGTGCGCACCAAAAGCTCATAGCTGTTTGTGTTAGCTCACATAGGCTGCAATGACGGTGACCAACAAGAAACAGTGAGGGACATTGATAGAGAACCATGAAAGAAGGCTGAGTGCCCCATATGTTTGCATTACTGTATGCCACAATGGTGCCACTGGTCCGTATGTATTTTAATCTTAATTATGTATCTTCAGAATCACGCATTTTCACAACATCAAATCATGAAATTGGCTTTTTATTTGTTATTCACTGCAAAATCGCAACACAGAAACATTTTTGAATGTACATGCCTAATTACCCACAAAAACTTATTTTCCAATGGCGGCTCCAGTTTTCCGATTTTGCACGCTGTTTGTGCCTTCGTGAACGTAGCCTACTCTCAAGGGTCGGACCATCTGAAGCTCAGTAATCCCATTGAGCAAGTACACTGCGGTTACACAGTGCCTAATGTTCCTTTGCACACGGTTGATATTAAAGTTGCCAACAATTGGTCCATAGTTCTGCAGTGGGCCTGGATCTCCCCTGGAAATATGGACACACGCTCTCTCACAAAATGCTTTCTCAACTTAAACCTGAGTAAAATATGAATGCTTACCAACGATTCATTAATGGTCGAAGAATATCTCGGATAAACAAAGCTCTCAATTTCGGGGCGACAATAGCTGCTCGTGGCATTTTCGGATAGCACCGACCCATCGCGTGGGAAAACACCCACCACAAATTATCGACGACCATGTCAACGTCATCAAAGACTATATCCACCTTTTCCTCTGGGGGAAATAGGGGCTCCCTTTCTACTACAGAGTTTATTTCAGTGACAATTCCATGGATCTGGAAAATAAAAAATACGTTCTGAAGTACACGTTCGTCCAGTGTTAGAATTCGATACGTAAAATCCAATACCTCCATTCTTTTAACGGTCACATTAAAATGCTCCAAATCTTCGCTAGCGCATGACATTAGCACACTTTGCATTGCTTGCCACGCCTCGGTGCTACTTGATCCCCTGTTCTCCTCGTCAACTGAGTTCAGGTAGATCATTATCAATTCTCGGAAGACGTGCAGATAGTCATGCGGAACCATGTCTTTTGGACAGGAGGATTTAAAAATCTCGATAATCGTATCCACGAAATCTCGCTTCCACTTGATATCATCGCTAAACTCGAGTTTCGTCTTGCGGAAATCATTTGCAAAATTCCAGAAGGCAATTTTAGCAAATTCCTCGTAAGTAGAGTAGCGGTTGATATTGATCTTCATTTCGGAGCCTTCTTTTTGACCCATTGCGTCGCAAGCGACTTGTTTAATGACTTCGTCATATTTTGAAATAACTGCAATAATACATTTCCAAGCGGAATATCGAACACGTTAACTCCGAAGTAAAGTGCTGTCAAATCTGTGAAACCTATAATGCGTGTAAAAATATTAAGATTCTTACAGTCGACGTCGGAAATGTCTGCCTGAGCCCATTGGATAATAATACTTAAACAGACGAACAATACGCCGAAATGCGACTTGCTATAACTTAAAAATTGCATTGCAAATTTTATGGATTTGCACTTGTTCAGACAATTGGATGAAAACGAAGTTTTAAGATAACTGAAATCTGTTAATTAAATGCTACTAATTACTTATTCACACAAATTGTGTGCTTTATGAATTTCTACAGGAAATTTCACCATTTAATTCTAAATCCAACTCAACCTGTGGCCAAATGCAAAATACCAAGAATAAAGTCAAATGAGTAATCCACAGGACTTTTCCAAGTAAACTAGTCAAAGCTTCTTGGAACTGATGATTGGCGAAAGGCCAAACAATGGAAAATAATAATTTTTGAAGTATTCAATACTGGACATTAGTCAGTAGTTAGTTAATGTAGATATGGTTGCTCTGTCTGTTCGTTTTAGCGACATATACATAGCATAATAAAGTAATTTCAACAAATGAAAGCCCCATTCTTTACGCCTACAAGCATTCCATTCTCGGTCTCTTATGATGCTGCTGGTACATCGTTAAAACACATAAACCAACAAAGAGAAAGGAGCTCAAGCCACCGCACCACTGCTGCTTAAATGAGTAATATAGGTGGTGATGTTGATTAATGATGGGGGATTGATGTTGACAATAACGAAGCGAAAGGCAGAGGTGGTCCGAGATGTTTGTGATTGTGTGTGACAGAGAAATTGAGGAGAGAGCTTCCCACTCGTTTCACAAAGAATAACTTATGTCGGTAAATGAACAGCAGCTTCCCAGCAATTTCTTCCCTACATTTTTCCGGACAGGATTATTACGATCCGATGGAATGAGAATGAATGACACGCTTACAATCTTTCTCCTCTCCTTAAATTCGCTGTCGTTGTACACGTTGAGGAAACATACACACAGTTTATCTGAATCATGACCGGATTGGTAGTCGGTTAGTTGCGTTTTCATTGCTTTTTCTCGCTCACTTTCATCACAATCCCAAGATTCAAGAGGATTAGTGATCTAATGAAAGTTACGCGGACATGGTGAACTCTCCAGGAGAAAATTGTCCAAGCACTATGCTATCTTGTTGTGATCGCATTTCCTTTCCTTTTCGGCGAAGCGTGTAATGACTGACTGGAACTGGACTCCTGGTCAAAATCGGAGTGTTGGTGTAAATTGAGCGTACACACTGCACTACACACATTGTGTTGTACACAAGAGGCACGAAGCAATTACACAGCTTTTATCCCTTTCGGTTCTGTCTCATTTATTTTTCAACCGAGGATGGATTACATGCTTCTTCCAGTTTAACTTCAGTTTAGCTGACGAAAAGGCGAATACACCAGCTTCAAGAGTTTATATGAGGACAACGACAAGGGTAAATTGGCGGAACACATGTCGCCTCTCGGTCCCCCTTTTTAAAGTAAAAAGGGTGTTTCCTTCAGCGTAATCTTCCTTTTGTCAATAAATGAAACAACCCTCGGGATACACACTCTGCAATCCCATGTGTACACTAATAAAATTATAGTGAATCGGATCAAATCCCTCTCTATTCACTCTTTTTCATTCATTCGGACTAATTTATCCAGAAGGGTGATGCGGTGAAGATGTAACCCTCAACTTATCAAAACTTCTGGTTGAGATTTCAAATATACACACATAGATTTTTTCATGGAGAAGGGATACAACGGACGAGTTGTATAATTTGAGAGGGGAGAGAGAGAGAGAGGTGAATTGGAGTGAGAGAGAGAAGGGTCATTGGGGTGACTCGTTATATTGAGTATTTTGGAGAGGAGGCGAACCAGTGCGAACGAGTAATAAATGATCTGACAACGAATTTGACTATTATTATGCAATTCTACTCTTGTCACCTTCCTGTCATGACACTGCTATTGACACCCCTAATATTCATCCCGACCTAATATTCATCCCGACAACCGGGTAAAGTATTTTGAAACAGAAGGTATTCTCTCGTCTGGATCTTGATGGATTATCTTTTAATCCTTTTCAATTTTGTTTTGTTAAAAAATAAACACGTTATTTAGCTCTGTTAAAAACGAGATGAATTCTCTTTTTAACTCATTCCACTTCTTCTCTATACTTAAACGAAGCAGATGGGCATTGTGATAATACTTTTCAACTTTTGTGATGATTCAAGACTGTGATGACATTGTGAATTCGTAAATTTTCATGATGACAAATTATCGCATTTTTTATATCAACAAGGTTTACACTTTAAAGGAAGCTCGCATCAGAACCTTATGAATAACTGAACTTTAATGAAAGTCAGAGAATATTGGAAGATTGCCAGCTGTTGAGTAGAGCTTCGTCAATGCAATTCGGGTGAAACCTCACCACGCCATCAATTCACATGACGCTGAAAAATTCTCCCTGCGAAAAAATCAGGAGAAGTACGAAATGCGCAAAAGTACTTGGCCATCATCACAAATTCGAGATCAATGATAGACCTCATAATAGCTGCAATAAGTGCAAAATGATGTAGAAAACGTGTGTGTGCGTTCTCGCAACGAACCATAAAGTACGATGTGCCCACACAACACATATATTTATAATGCGAAAAATAGCTCTAGTCTCATTAGTTGTTTTCTGTTGCTGGTTTCAGTTTTTATGGCTTTATGGCTCAATCAATTACATCCAAGGTGCAACAAACTATTCAACTAATTTCTGCACTATTTATAGTTGTTATACATTCTCAGCGAGTTTCCTTATCCCGGTAGGCCGGTAGGTATATCTATAAAAATATTTGTTTAGTACTTTTTTTGAAGATGAAGATGATATTATCGTGTGGAAGTAAGATCGATTTTGAAGTGGTATTACGCGTTATTACTCGTATAGCGATAGCGATGATGAGAAAGCACTTTTCCACCATTCCCATTCTCAAGAAAGTGTTATTAGATGAGAGATATTATGCACTTTTGTATCGGTAAAAAACATGTTGCCTTCAAGTCGGGCTTTTGTACACAATTGCGCTGTTGGCTATAGCGGTATGGCGTGGCGGCTGCTGTTTCATGTCATCAAGGAAATCGTATGCTCCACCACCATAGCTTAATGGAGTTACTTAGGAGAAGAATTATGACTGCCATTAAATGCCAATCTTTTCCCGTAAAGACTCGTGGAAATGTGAGATAATGGAGGGAGTGAGATGTAGACATAAGTATGCGTATTATGTAATGGCTAACGACAAGTGTTACTTTCTTAACTACCGGAACTTTTTTCTTGAGAGAAATATTGGATGGGAAAGTGCGTTTCAGAATAGCAGGATGTGGCTAGCTGACAATGAATTAAGTGCAGTTGTTCGAGTGTGCAAATGTATGGGAATTCTTTTCAAGACCAAAAGAGCAATAGCACATGCCTACAAAATAAATATCATGTGTAAAAAATGATTTTCTCTCATTTCCTTCCGTCATTCAAAATGTTTATGTTGAGTTGACTCCATTTAGGCACAATTTTACTTTTTAGGTATGCTTTAAACATGAATGAATGAAGGATGAACAACGTGTGGTGTGGTGGAATGAATGGAGGAGGAGTGGGCAACGTATGTAAAAAAAACAAGTGCATTTGTAAAACATTAAGTGAAGTGCAGAATATGGGAATTGAGAGAATTGGAAGAGCGGCTTGTTAAAAAGAGCACACGCCTTGAAGATTTTCACCCCTTTTTGGGCAAGTGATCTCTCGGTGTGTGTGTGTGTGTGTGTGTGTGTGCTTCAGCCGGTTTTTTATAAACAACGGAAGTATGTTGGCTCCCAAAAGCTTAGCTTAAAATGATGTTAGTTTGTTTTGTCGTAATGATGAGCTTATGACAGAGTAATACACTTACTTCAATCCTGATCCTCGCGTATCTTGGGCAAATTTTCAATGTCAGAGAGGAAGTGAATGAGAGCGTATGAGTAAAAGTGTTTTCATCTTTCTCTTCTCAGACCGTAAGCAGTCATTCAGATAAATCTCGGCTAAACCATACATGAAAATATCATTGATGATGAGTAAGCTTTTGAAGACATAACTGAGCACGGCTGGCTCACTCATATGGCACCACAAAAATCATCATTTTTTGTCTGTCGAGAACGTACAAAACTTTTACATGTAGTCTACACTTCTCCGTCACGAGCTTTTATTTTGACTAATTTGAACCTCCAGCTTGTTTAGGGCAAGGGACAAAAACCAAACAGTTCTGTATTCAGAGGAATTAAAACGGTCTGGGGGCGCCGTACAAAAGTGATGGTGGGTGAGCGACGGAGGATGAGTAAAGCGAGGAAGATTGGTGGGCATGCATAAAAGGGACGGTGGCTGGACTGGAGTCGATGTCTGGGCAAAAAAAGTGAATTCAGGAGAGCGTGAGGAGTGAAAGGGTCATTCGTTTTAGGGATGAACGCGAGAAGTTCGAGTAACTGATACCTTTCCATTGCTAAATGATAATGTATTGCATAAATACTTAACACTTGACGCTTTTGTTTTCCTCGTCAACCGAATGTTTATGCCGTTATCTTTCTTAATTAATGACTCTCCTTTATGCAGCCTAAGACAAAGCGTGCTTGTTTCAGAATGGTGCCAATTTTCTATATGTCAACTTTATCTTCGTTGGAATCAAATGGTTGTGGTCTCTGCTCTGCTACAGAAGCCCAAAACTTCATTTAATTTCACATTTCATTCATTCAGACTGGCTCCTATTCGATTTCCCACAGGTTCCAGCCGAGATGATGAGAGAGAGAGATCAAGATTGAGTGGACAGAGGAATTACATTTTTTTCAACGCACAGCTTTTCTAAACAAACTGAGTTGTGCATATGTGTGGAGGTCCACGAAGTATGTGTAGAGGGATTATGTAGATGTACATTAGCGTTTGTGATAGAAAATGGTGATTCCGCTCCAGTTTTCCAAGATAAATTGTCCCAAAACGAATTTCGGACCGTGAAATAATGACTCGTATTATATTCTCTTCAGAGTCATGGGAGGAAAATCTATTTCATCCATTTCCCTTAACCTTAACAGCTTGCCATTACTTTTTACGAGCAATTTCTTACGGCTTTTGGGTGGAATGAATCAATTATATACTTTGTCCGAAATCTCACTTTCCCTTCAACATTCGCCGTTGTTCTACCACCCCTGCGCAATAAAGCTTAATTTGATCTCTATTCGGGTTGTTATCAGCTTTGATTGTCTCATGAAATGAAAAAAGAAGACGATTTTTCGAAATTCTCTCGCAATTCAGGGAATGTTTCCAGTAGAATGCATGTGTGCGTGGGGGTATAACAGTAAACAAAGTATATTCTAGCCAGCCAGCTGGCTACTTAAATAGACATGAAGACATCCATTAAGCACTTCATTACCCCCGAAAAGGTATCAGATGAGGATATACCACGACGGTTGGTCGGTCACCAGTAATTAATTGCAAGCGGTAGCTACCACAGGGGGAAACCACTTTAATGGCTCATTATATTCTTAAGCAATGGTCCAAAGGGAGTAAACACTCGTCTGCTCTTTCTCTTTAGGAACTGCGAAGGATTTTGGTGAATCAGTACGAGTCTATATAGCTCCCTGCTATTGTGTCATGCAAGCACACTTTCATTCATGAAGTCGCTGATAACTTTCCCCATCATCAATTTGATGTCTATGTCGACCGCTTCTGTTCTATTCTAGAGCAGCTGCTCCTTCCCTTTTATCACACGTTATCTGATGATGCTTAAATGGAAATTTTCCAGGACAAAAGGCGTAAGTCTAGTGAGCTGCTTACATGAACATGCTCTAATGTAATGTTGTACTTGTTCTTGGCTATTACGGCTGCAGTGGATTGGGTGAAACACAAAGGCAACCTACAATTAAACTTGGTAGAATGCAGCATAAAAAAGCAACCATATTTACGTAGAAAGAAAGTTAGATGACTTTGCGACTGGAAAGTGGAAAGGACAAACCGTAAAAGTATAAATTTGTGGATATGTATAAAAATAGAAGTAATTCATGATGAAAATTGTGATGTGATATTTTCAACTGTGTACTTCCACCGCGTATCTAAATTGAGGAAAGTATGCATAAAAGGAGAATTATGCGATTATCAGTTGGGAAGATAAGGAGGAAAAATTGTGAATGTGTATGTATAATGCATATAAAACACACATATACCTCTTATATACATTCATGTGACTGTGAGAGATACTGATGAAAAGAGTTTGAGAAGAAATTTGCTGGGCCGCCGACTGCTCCTGCTACTCTTTCTGGAGGAATGGAAAAAGTAATGGGAGAATTCGTCGAGATAATATTATAGGGAATAATATGGAAGATCATTCTTTCTCCCAGAGCGGAGCGAGAGAGAGAGTGTATATAAGTAGTACTCGGAAATGTGATAGTGTAAACATGAGGATGAGCATGGAAAAAATTATCTGTCAAGATGCATTTTATTCAAGGAAATATTACAGTAATTTATCTCATAAAGTGCTATTACGAGATCCAATTCCATTGGAGCTGGAGACGGAGCATCAGTTTTCGTCTAGGGCCAATCCTCGCCCGCCACTTCCATTATCCTTCCTGCTCCCTTTATTTCTCTCCTCGAGTTTCATCTGTGGAACAAGCATCTAACATGAACATGTGCGTGTGTGGAATGGAATGCTACACCAAATCCATGTCTCTTTTTCCTCAGCTCTTTCTTTCTCTCCAACGAGCATTGTTTTGTGATATACGCATTGCACACATGACATATGTAGCCAGCAAATTTGATGCAGTTATATCTTATGTTCTTCTTCCATTTCTTCTTCATTTTCGTCATGTCTCCATCTCCATCGCCTTGTGCATCAACATTATTCTTATTTTTCTCTCGTTTTGTTACCATTTTAACCTCGCACTGGGAAAAGGAACAATGTATCATTGACATTATCGCTCTAATCGCTACGAGCTTGATGAGAGACATTTATATGAAACTCATGCCCATCTCATTCCCTTAATATCATTTCTTCGTCATTTTAAATTACATATCAACTTTCGAAAGACTGTGCTTGTAGCTCATTTGTATGTGCTTTCCATGGGTCATAAGCACTTGCTTCTTGTGAATAAATGATATTCTTGGAAGTTTAAAGGCTTAAACCGCCTTGCAGTCTAGTAGTTTTTTAAACATTGATTTGGCTTTTTAGAAATCAGCTTATTGAGAACTTCTTAAAAAATGCTTGATTTCACGGAGGTACGTTCAGTACAACCTCACACTTATAAGTGCTTTAATGAGAAACCATACTCATAACCATAAAGGTTTACGTTTCTTGAAGTCGGGATTTTCTAAAGAAAATCACGTTTGCAAGGTTTGTTAAGCCCCTTCGTGGTGATTATGTGAGCATTAAAATTACTTGAAAAAATGGAAACTTTTAGTCAGCATATTCCGTACGATTTTTAAAAAATTCTCGCTTCATTGTCCAAGCCGACAAGTACTAAAACATGCATGTAAATCCCAGAAGGTACTCATACATTTTCAAGTAAAAACCCACCCAGTTGTCATTCCTCAAAGAGAAAAATATCAAATATTTCTACTTTTCCAATATTTTTCGTCAAAAGTCAAAAATGTCGGTGTGACTTTCAAAGAGTTGACAAGTTTACAGGTGAACGAGCACTTCCTATACATTTCGATGAAGTCCCTCGGGAAGGCAGAAACTTTTACCCATGCTACTTTCAAAGGGTCACCGTTCATAATGAACGTTTTGTACTCATCATCATATCCATCATGTACCATAGATATCTGCATACATGACAATAATTTGACAATGACACGATACACATACGTGCAAAAGTCTCGAATATGAACACACAAAAATTCCGAATGCCTACACCCATTTTTAAGAAGTCGGCAATTGTTGAAGATTGTTAAAAGGGTTTTTATTATATTCACCGATCTCTCTTTCACATTTTCGTGTATCCAACCTTTCAAGAAAAAACAAGTTCTTTAGGGACAGCTCATCGATCACTTATTCCACAAGGCAATAAAACCGCCTTGTCCGTTTAACCCTTTTTTAAAATTTCAACTAGATTGTCGGTTTCTACTTAATGGGATTAAGTGAGAAAACTTGAAAATATTTATTTTTTGTTTTGTCAACCTTCTTCAAAGCCTACAGCTCATCGTTCACAAATTTAAATGTACTTGTATTCAGCGAGAGAGACCACCAGTCTCAACTAGGCTATTGGAATGAGTAGAAATTTGGATTTTCTTTGTATTTGTGGCTAAGCAAAGTGCATTTTTTCACATTAACAATAAGAAGAGTATATGAACAGAATGCAAAAGTTAAGTGAGCTTTATGGATATTTAAAAACTCTTTTATGCACTAAAAGAAAGAAGTCACATTTTGAAAGATTTACAACACACCCTTTTCCCCGTAAGTCAAGCCATGATGAATAACTTAGCGAAAAATGAGCACCAAAACATATTTATTTTAGCTGTCCCTAAACAGAGAAAAAATGGATAAAAGATTTTTTCTAAAAAATTTCCAAAAATAAATAACTTCACTTGAATGGATTTGCTTTGTTCAGGGTCGAAGACACTTAATCTACCTATTCTCCATCCTTTTCTGAGGACGATAGGAGATTTATCAAGAAATTCCTCGATTCACATATTTTAAGCCCCTTTTCTCACTTCCTCCACACAAGAAGAGAACTATACGCAATCAGTTTATTTATGCGGATTTATTGGGCAAAGTTTTATCATATGTGTATTTGGTAAACTATGACTGACTTAGATTTACTGCGTATGTTAATTCCACCCGAGAACTAAAGAAGAGAGACTCTTTCTTCATCGCTCTTCATTGGAAAAGGAGACAAAAGCATGGTGGTGGGAAGTGAGTCTGTTTCCGCATTTAGGCTCTTCTTTCCGATCCGAAAATCTGCAAGACGCATGAAAGCTTGTTAGGCTAATCCATTAAAGTTAACAAGGTA
This sequence comes from Heteromurus nitidus, assembly GCA_034687055.1. Taxonomy (NCBI): domain Eukaryota; kingdom Metazoa; phylum Arthropoda; class Collembola; order Entomobryomorpha; family Entomobryidae; genus Heteromurus; species Heteromurus nitidus. The sequence continues at coordinate 63,485 of JAQFZW010000105.1, read as the reverse complement.
ATGTATATTCAGTATTTTTATTCCAACTATTACATCAACTCTCCCTCCCCTCCCTCCTCCGCCTCCATCCTGTTGAGCTGCTGGTAAATGTAAATGATGTCAGATTCCAATCTGAGTTTGCTGTTGTTCCCCCTGCACACATGAGCAAGTAATGCATACGCCAATAGGATGTTTCAGTTAATTTCACTGCTTCATATTGATTTGGAAGATTAGATGTATATCAACTTGAGTTTATAGAACTACTTCGCCAAAGAGAATGAAAAAAATCTGTGCTTGAACTCACAAACTCCACCGAAACTCGACTCAGTCCTGAGAGAATTTCCTCCGTCGAGTGGAGAAATGCAAGCACCAGAGCTACAGCAGCATAATATTATATCGCTTTTTGTGATCAGAGGGAGAGTTTTTTTCTTCATCAAATTTATGCTCATTCACTGCATCTACCTAAATGAAGGATGAGCTGAATAAGTTAGCGAAACTAATTTAATGTAAACACGAAGAGAGAAAAGAGAGGGAAATGAGGGGACGTGTGGAAAGTTGGGTTTACGAGAGAAGGCTTTTACTACAGTTCCGTGAAATAACAGCGTTGATTTAGATTAATAGCTTCTAATGTCATCATTGTTATCGCCGAACCACATTTTGTTCTCCTTTTATTCAGCCCGTGTGCTCTACACACAATTTCCATTTTTATCCTATTCCTCGCCGCTCTCCGCAAATATACAAATTTAAATATGACTTCAAACTGAGAAACTTGTTAAAATAAAAGAGAGAGAAAGTTTTGTAGGTTCGTGAAGGTTTCCATCTCTCGATCTCCCGAAAACCCGATAAATTTGAGCTACCGAGTGTATGTGAATGTGTTTGCTTTCATCTAGTTGGACTTGGAAAACATACGAACGTTTGGAAACTCGGAGAGAAATGAGCTGAGCTGACACAAAAAAATGACGCAGACGTCTACAACAGTTTCCAGACAGTTTCATCATCCTGGCAGAGTATGAGTATATACGGTGGGAGATAAGGGGCACACTAAAAACTGTAGTATCGAGAAGTACTATTACTATATCATGAGTATGCATTAAGTAGCTCCATCATCCCATATTACATGTCAGTCACTATCTATTATCGTTCTTTTATTACCATAATATCCACGTCTCATAGTGCTATCATTCTAATAAATACGTATGTGCTCCTCCAGAGCAGAGGAGCACCAATCTTCATAAGCTCTCCATCTACTTCTTCGGAACGATAACGTTTGGGGCACTAGGCACAAGACAAGGAGAGAGAGATATATAGCTCATGCATGTAATGCGAGAATGCGACATTATTCCATGCATCAAACATGTATGAAATATATACCCGATCCAAGCCTGGCATTCCCAAAGTTCAGCCAAGTAAAATATTTTGGAAGCATAATGCCCCTTGCCTCATTCACATCATTTTGTATTACAAAGGCATGAGTATAAGTATGAAAGCATTATGTGAGTGGAAGTGTTATCTGGGATTTTTATGGCTCTTGCCTAATATTGCAGTATTCTTTTACTTGTTACTACAAGTCAATTTACTCTTGAAGATGAAATGACGCTAGGAAAATGATATGACGTGGTTGGATAAGAAAGAAGAGTTTTTTTTTTGTTGACGGAGTCTCGAAAGTCCATTTGAAAAACTGAGACCGATCTCCTCGGTTCGTTACACAACTTTTTCCCTTTTACTGCATCCATCATATCATCGTCATCGTCCGCCTTGAGTGAGCTCATGCATGCACAAGGCAATGATGTTATGTATGAAGTATAAATGCCTTTATTTGTGTTGTCGGCACATCCTTTATATTGGAGATCTTCAAAAAAGGCCTTTCTCAAAGTTGTTACACTCTCAATTACTGCAGCACTTAGTTAATTTATGAATATTACGGCTCATTAATAAATAAATCAGTTTTGGAAGAGAAACCAAGAATTTTATGCTGAAATCACTACTTTCCTTTATTGCGACGATTAAACTAAAGACTTTATACAATAACTTATTTGGTACAATAGGATATCCATAATTTACAGCAGTGTACACGTCAAAACACTTTTTTTTACATTTCTTTCGGTCACATGAACAATTACTTTAAACAACAATTAGAATATTTAAAAGCTTGCCAAGTATAATGATGACAAGTAATTTCGGAGGGGGTTTACACTAAAACTGACTACAACACGGTTTATTCCTTCCAAAAATGCTTTTGCTGCAAAGCATGCTTGAAGGAAACTGGAAATCTATTTTCGAACGAAGTCAATTTTCTTTCGAAATCTCTAATAAAGGTTTGTAAATATATTGTAACAGTCTAGCAATCTCGAGTATATTTTTAGATATTAATTATTCTGAATATTGCAAGAATCATTGCACACCAAAAACTTGTAACACATTCATTAAGCTAATCATAATTATTTATATATTTTTCAATACTGCTCATCGCCTTACGCTTGACGTAAGTTTAGAATATCATTTTATCAAAAGAAAATCCTTACGTGAGAAATGCTTAGCATGATGCTGTCTAGTATAATGATTGCAATACTGCATTTTAAGTATATCAGTTTAAGAGTTAGCCTAGGGAAAAATGACTGAGTATTTGTTTATATATCCTGCGACGAATACATATTTTTGTCATTTGCATTATTTAGCAAGAAAGTGAATACGCACACGTGGAATATTTCTTATCTTAAGCCTTGCTACTCTCTTTGTATGGCTGAAACAAAGCGGGTGGAGTGCTTATTGTGGTGCTGGCAATAGGACTGGATGAGCTGACGGGGGAAGGGGAAGCACTCTTGACACTACCACTGCTGTTTAAAGATCCATTCATGTGGTGATGATGAAAATGATGGTGAAAGCCAGGAGAATGTAGCCCATGATGATTTGGCGAGTGTCCATCGACAGAAATACAATTATGGCAGTTATCACTAGTGTTCGAGGAGCTTGAGTTGGGAGAAGTTGATGACATGGGGATAGGAACAGAGATTCTTGAGCTATTGCCACCTCCATGAGTACTATTCAATTCATCAAGAAGTCCAGCAGCTACTCCCAAAGCTCCGAGTGGACTTCCTCCAGCAGCTGCAGCAGCGGCAGCAGCTTGACTGGCCAAGTTGAGATTCGGAGATCGTCCGAGGTAAGCAAAGGGCATGTTTTGTAGTGGTGGTCTTGGAGGAACTCCTCCAGCATTTCCTCCAGCAGCAGCAGCGGCGGCTGCCGCAATTGGGGAGAAGTGAGATGGTGAGTGAAAGCCACGAATCGGGCCGCCTCCAGGAGATTGATGTTGTGGTTGCTGACTTTGTTGCCCATGTTGCTGCGCTTGCTGCTGTTGACCAGGAACTGGAGGTTGATTAGGCGTCTGTTGAAACGCTCTTCCAGCGGAAGGGATATTAGCGGCAGCAGCGGCCGCTGCTGCAGCTGCTGCGGGATGAGGATAATAAGCAGCTTGATAAAGGGATGCTGCGGCAGCAGGTGCGTATGGATAATTCGCGGAGGCTGCGGCTGCATGAAGAATGTAAGCTGCTAATGCTGGATCAGCGTAGGGCCATGCCAGAGCCAGTCGTTGACGTTTATCTTTCATCCTTCTGTTCTGGAACCAAACCTGAAGAATAGCAAAAAAAGAGAAAGGAAAATTAGATACATAAAGTTTTAGCCGAGATTAAAGTCGGTGTACAATCTGTACTCTCATTTCGTATTAATGCATGCAAGAAGTCATCAAGCCAAACTAGGGAAAATGAAACCCACAGGACACATCATCATGTCAAATCATGTTCCCTGATGAGCACTGACTACATTTTAACAATGTACTTTTTACACTTCTTCGATGACTCCACGAGTAGATATATACTTATAGTGGGAAAACGTCTTTCAGTGAAGTAGAAAAACTGTTATTAGATTGTTGAAACATCAGATGCATGCATGTGCACAGCCAAGGGAATAAGTTTAGAGCTACCAATTTGTGTAAACTTGAGCGAGATAGGGTTAATCATGAAAGCTAATGTATATTGTAGGGATATCATCATGTAATCTTTACATAAAAGAAGATGAGAATGAAAAAGGGGCAATGTAAAAACTCTCCACCAAAAACTTCCTTCTCCTTCCTTCTTCTATCCCTTCCCTTTTTTCACTACTTTTAGAGGGCAAGTGAGAGAGAGATGAGATAACATTATTACATAAACGAATAATTTTTTAGAAAAGTACATCGAAGCATATAGCTGCTAATTAAATTTTAACATGTTTTTTCACCCCTTTCTCGCTGTAACATGTACGTACATATAAGATTTTTTATACCATCGACTTATATAAGTCTTGCCCTCTTTGAACCCCTCTCCCCTGACAATAATAATGATACAAAACTCATCTCGTTCACTGCCGGGGAAAAAGACTCCTTGGAGGAGTAAGTGTAGTAAGTAGCAAGTGCACATGCTCCAAAAACTCGCCCCAGAAAGGTAAGTAACATATTTCTATTTTCTATCTCTAATGTAATAAAAAGTTTCTGAGATTTTAGCAACTCAATTATCGAGCGATGATAAGGTGTGAAAATTGCTCTTTTCTTGTGTCTGGGGTGAAAAAGTACGGTAGCAGTATTAAATCTGATAATTCTCTTGTGTGGAGAATATTATGTGTGCATGCTCTTCAAGACCAGAAAACCATAATCCATTTCCCCTCTGCCTGCCTTTTTGAGAAATATCACAGAACGAATGCAGATAAAATGCACATATCATGTGCAGTAAACAAGTGTGCTTTTCTTCCACACAACAGAGGAAAAAGGTAGGAGAACATGTACTTCCCTTCCTAAACATTATTATTAAAAGCTATTTCCCACTTGACTTGAGTAAACATCAACATATCATATCCACTTAGGTATTCTTCAGGTACACACTCTTCTCTGTCCTCAGAAAAAAACTGAAGATAAAAAAGGATTTTTTCTTCTTCCATATTTTGAGTAGTAAACACGTTCTATTGTATGAAAATATAATATGTATGTATTTTACGAGCAGCTTTTAACACCACTTTACCCACGAGCTTTCCAAGGAATTATCTTTTTTCTTGTGAAGCTCCAAACAATATTTATACATATTACACCGAGATATGTATATACTTTGTTAGGAAAATGAAGTTTAAGCCTAAAGGAAACAAACAATGAATATTAAACCAAAGTTTGTGAATATCCAAGACAAACTTTTTTTCCTCCATGATGATCCGATGCTGATGAGATGGCGAACCTTTTACTAATAGCCTGAGGCTTTAGTAGATTATTATACTTATGCTACATAGACTGGTAGAGCAATAATGAGTTTAAGTTTTGGAGAAAAAAAACGTCGAGTCTCTTACTTTGTAATACTCTTAACAACTAGAGTAGACTTACCGGCTTACTTACAACTTACAACACACAAGTTTGCTTAATGTTTTAACAATGAGATGTGGAAAAGTGGATGGAGGAGAGAGAGGAGAGATGTACGTATGCTTATGCTTGACGAAAATCCGAGGCGGTTAGACATTATGACAGTGTGAAAGCATGTTTGTTGGAGGCTCAACTGCTGTTTTACGGCAAAAGTTGTAAAAACACGATCTCACTCTTGCTACTTTTTCTTGATTGTTGCACGAGTGCTAAGTAAATGCGTCTGTGATATCTCTGTTCTCACTGCCTCCTTAATATCTTGTGATTATCCTTTCTTAGCGAACACATCATCTACCATATTATTCTCCATTATTACAGTGTAAAAAAGCTAAAGTGAGGAGAAGTAGTAGCTGGATGTTAATGATGATACGAGCTAAACTTGAAATTCTTGTAAAATATTTTACACTTATGTAACACCTCTCTCTCTCTCTCTCTTTGCCACATTTATGCTTTTAGATAGTGAACGAGAAACGAGAGAAATTCTTTCGTTTCGATCTCTATTCCATTATCCCTGACGTGTGCATATGTGTGTGATATTTGGTTTGGCGTTTGGCTTGATGAATTTCTGTATCTTGTAAAAATATTTTGAAAAATGACAAAAGCACAAGTATTGTAATTTACCTTGATTGTTGATTCCGGCAAATTGAGTTGGGCTGCTAATTCACAACGCCTGGGCCGCGACACATAATTCTCTTTGAAGAATTCCTTTTCCAAACGACCCAATTGTTCTCTCGTAAATGCTGTACGGTAACGGCGGATCCCCTCCGAAGTATTATTGCCAGATTTTGATTCAGAGTCTGTAGAAAACAAAGAAACTTTTGTTTAGGAAAACAATCATAGAAAAGATAGAGCATTAGGATGGCTTTTATTATTGCACTGATGGTGCAATCAATATATTGTTCTTTTGAAATTCAATAATGCTTTCATTCCCATTTTTCTACTTGTAATCGGCATGTGCATACCCACTTGGACTTTTGGAAATAATGTTGAACATTCAGCTTTCCATGTTTGAATGCTACCAAAGAGGCTTAGTATGAAGTGAGCTTAAGGATGAGAGCTACTTTTAGAACAGGAGTGGAGCAGATATTTCATTCAATTCATTACAAAACCGTAATTTGTGTAATGTGAAATCCCCTTTTGACCACAGAAGGTAATTTTACAAGTACCACGAACCAAACTAGAAGTTTTGTAATAAATCCCCGAGTCCTCTCCGACACCTACAAATATCCAGCCGTAATGGGGAAGGTATGCATGCACACTCAAAGCTTCAACTCCCACAACATCCGTACAAAACCCCAGGAATAATAGCAAGAGCCACAATTAGACTTGTTAGCAAAACTTGCAAACATGCTCTCTTTTCCATATTGTGAAGAGTCGCTTTGTGTTGAATGCGGTCTCGATGCTCTGGGGATGCTAAAATTGCCACTTCAAGCGGAAAATGAGAGCTTTTAAATTGCCTCATTTACTAAAATCCCAAATAAGTGATACACATTTCCTTTCAAAACGTTATGCATTCATCGCTCTCAACGATTTCAAACAATACATGCTTCAAATTGAGCGATGAGGTTCCAATTCTTTCACCAAATATCAAATTTGGGAATACAAGTCAAATGTGGCGATTCGGCTTTAGAGCGAAGCGTGGGTGGGCTGCATCAGAAATCCGTGGGGATTATTATTCATGGAAGTGATCAATATGCTCTTTTGTTTACTCTTCACCACACACATTTCCCCGCAGCAGTGTGCTGTTGTGTGTGCACATTCTCCCTTGACAGGGCAACATTGACGTCTGTCCAAAACCGAGTGAAATGCTTTTCAAACTTTATCAAACGTATCAAAACAGGCGAGTTAAAAGGTCAGAAAAGTGGTCATCATCCTCGGTTAAATAGTTGACTTTTGAAGCTTAGCGAAAAAGATGTGTGTGCACTCTGCACCGCATCGGTATGTATACCTTTTCCTTGTGTATTATGTTTGTTTGACTTTTCGAAGGGGATGGGCAAATCCGTAAAACCGTGACGGATGGGTTTACATTCTAAAGTTTTTTTTCTTCCTTTGAAAAAAACGTGCGTATACATGTACCAAAAGGAACATACCTACTCTACTACCTTCCTTTATTCTTTCCACAAAACAATGCTTTTTCCGTGGTCGAATTTTCTAAAGGCATCAAGAAATTCCGTCGGAAGCTATTTTCGACACACTGGTCAAAAGTAAAATAGAGGAAAAACGCGATGGGGAACGAAAGTACTTACAAGCAATTTCTACACATTATTATGACCAGCATTATTATTACAACGTGACATCCAATAAATGCCAAAAAGAGTTATGCTTTTTGGGTTTCTTCTTCATGTGTTTCAACAAGATGACATAAAACGACACAAAAAAAAGGGTTCAAGCCTATTGAGCCTGAATAGCTAAGCTGTTGTATGCATACTTATTTCGATCTCCCCTCTCCTGTACTCTGTTCCTTATTCGAATTTCTCACTTTGAAGTCCTTTTTAAGTGATACTCATGCACACGTTGTATGACCATCACCATAAATAAACGCTTCATCACCAAACCAAGAACAAGCAGCTTTTCTTGGTAAAATTGGTGGGCATGTGCCAAAAAGAGTATCATATTATCCCAAAAAAGTTTTCCTTGGTGTATTGGGATATTGTAAGCAAGAAGGTATGCGCACAGGTATTAATGGAATCGCTTAACTTTATCTTCCAAAGCTTACCAGATTCAAAGGAAAAGTTTATTGTCCCTTCGAGTACAAAAGGGAAGAAAAAGGTGATGCTTGTTTTTGTAAAGAGGAGAATATATGTATTATGACAGCTAGATGACATGTTTAGCAGATACTTTTAAATGATTACCTAAAATTTGAGCCTCATTTTTCTTGACTTTTCCAACTCAAAATATATATTTTCTAAACAAATGCTCTGCTCGTTAATTACGAATAATATGCTCTATTTTATAATACTTGTCCAGTTTTGGAAATTGTAATTAACGTGCACATTTAAGAAATTCGATTAAAATGTCTAAATTACCTTTATCAGAGAACTTCTTGCTGCTATTGAGATCATCCTTATCTCTGCCACTCTTCCCATTGCTACTCTGATTGTGGCCATGATGTTCCGGAGAGCCTTTCAGGGAATCGGGTGAGTGGAGAGAGGACATTGGTGGAGTCGCAGGTGGACTCTGATCAGGTCCAATTGGTGGAGAAATTGGTGATGTTTTCACATTTAATCCACCAAAGCTTGTGAGACCATGATGAAGCTGACTGAGATGATGCGGATGTAATCCATGATGAGGGTGAAGTCCTAAGGAGTCCGCTGCTGCTTGATGTCCAGCAGCAGCAGCTGCGGCCATCATGGCATCCCTCGGTCTCAATATATCCTGGATCCTCAATAATCCATTAGCACACATTGCGTTGACATTGAGCTCACTTGTTGGATCACTTGCCCCACCACCGAGCATTTGTTGCCTTGTAGGCTGCATTTTGTACACTAGATTCATTTGATGATTTAATTATGATGATTCAATTTCAAATGAATTCGTTTCTTACAAGATCTTTAGTTCACTTTTGACTGTTTCTTAAGAATAATCACACATTTATAATTCCTACCACTCGATTGGATTAACTCTTGCGAATGGTTATTTTTAAAATATGCGAGTTGAGTTGAACTTGTTTTCAGGAGACGAACAACTTTTTAACTTTTGGGGTAATGTTGACTTGTGCACAGTAGCTCAGGTCAAAGCAGACTGTTGACGAGTTGAGTGAGAGTTGGCACTTAATAAGATAAAAATCAAGACCTCCTCTGATAAAGTTGGGACAACGCTAAACACTCTTCTTCCACACTTTGGGTAGACTTGAGGGCTCACCCACGTCGAAGTGTACATGTGGATTGATACAAAAAAACTTTAAAAGAGCTGTTTGTCTAATAATCTTCCGGAGAGAGAGACAGAGAGATCTTCACTAGTTGCTGGAGTCAACAAGAGTGGCAAGTGGCCTGGCCGGCGAGGGACTTTAAGTGTATATTAGAGTTTCGGATATGTCGAGGGTGAGCACTGCATGAGCTCCGCTTTGAGGTACACGACGACAACAGTGATGGTGACAAGTGAATCTATCCTCGTGCATTCGCTTCCAACTTGGCTTCGTATGTGAATTGTGAATGCCCATAAATGCACAAAGGAATTAGATATTTAGAGAGAGAAAGCATAAAGTGTAATGTGTGAGTAAGGTAGGAATAAGTATGCACATAATAAGGCAACTTTACTATTGTATCGTACATTTCTGAATGTGAGGAGCCTCAATAACCGAGACAAAATAATATGCTTCATCATGGTCAGTATTAGTTTGTTGGAGTCATTTTCCATATATTACAACACGGCTTCTAATCTCGGAAAGCATATATGTAGCAGAGGTATGCGTTGAGTAAATGGCTATCATATAATACTCGCTTCTCTTGTTTGCCTGTGGATCTAATGCATGTGGTTCTTTCCGTCAGTCTGCATTCACTCTAGAGCGTGTAGAAAGATATCTTTGTTGAGCATCTTTTTCCCCTTCCATTCCGTCCACATTACCTATCATCATTCACATCGCTTAATACAAGACTGGGAAAAAGAGGTAAAAGGGCTGCTCTTCTGCACCCGATAAACGTGTAAGACTAGACGTAGTCTCTCCTCTCTCCTCGCTCAGTGCAGACATGTCGTGTTGTGTAGGAGGACAAAAGTGAAAGACGTAAGATACGCGAGCGTGCTCGCTCCTCTCTTGGTTAAGCCAGACGCAGAGGTGGGAAGCAGGAGCGAGAAGGAAGGCGGTCCTTTCCCTCCAATGATAGCCCTCATAGGCCAATCATCAACCCATACGAGTCGTTTACTCTTTCGATCAGCACCAAAATCATGCTCCATTATGCCCACACAGAAAAGAAGAAAAAAACCGACGACGGAATAATAACCGAGAGAGTCTTCTCATATGTGTGTGCCTAGTATCAAGTGAATAACGTATGATAATAATAGGCAAGTCTCACTTTTGTGTTGGGGTATGGTCTAATAGGCACACTACTGCACACACATTTCCGTCCATATTACCCGCAACATCCCGTCCCATGATATTGATCGTGTGTGATAATATCTGTTGGCGTCCGGAGCGTTTCTCCTCCGGTTTAACATGGTGTGCGGCATGGTGAAACCGAAATTTTCGAGGAAGGATTTGAGAACAACAGCTTGCACATATATATAGCTGACTTCGACTTTTTCACATGTACAAAACATGCTTGAACTTGGAAGTCTTGAAATATTCGAATAGTAAAACAAGAGTCATCAAAAGACTGCGTCGGGTCCACCGAGTTAGACCGACTGGCAATAAGGTACAAGGCAAGACAACAATACTGCTTTCATAAAGCATGGCTAAACAATAGAATTTATATTGCTTGCTCCATCCATGTCCTTAGTTTTCGGATTGACACATTTGTCATGCTAGTTCATGCCATAATACAATGTGACAACAGTACAAGCATAGACCTTTATTATTATGCTTGACCTAGAAGAAAACCGTAAGGCATAATTTTATGTTATTGGATTCGGTTTCTTGATTGAAATATTGAGAACGGTGGTGGTGGCAATGAATGGCATGAATTTGGAATTGAGTTTATACACAAGATACAAGTGTGGTGCAACAATGTGTTGAGTGTTGAGCTTGCCTGCTTCAACGGAGTTATTTACAAGCACAAGCAACATTTATTGCAGCACAAACCTATATTCTGTAAAAGAGATTTAAAAAGAGAGGAACTTGAGTTTTATGCACAGAATGGTTGCACCGAAGGAGAGCACAAAAATGAGGATTATGATAAGCAGGAGAAAAGCATGCCAAGTGCTAGATTAGAATCATAATATACTCATTGCCACCCAAAGAGTTTACATGACCGTTTTAAACACTGCTCCGGGTGCAGATATAAGGATATAAGTTTCCACCTTCATGAGTATATGACATGAGTACTGTTTTAGTGCGAATGGAGTTTTTAGTGCATTTGCGCTTGTGTAAATAATTCTTTAGGAATACAATTTTTCCATATAACTCAAAACGATAATTACAATATTTTGAATATTTTATGCAAGAATGGAATTTAGTCATTGTTCCAATGTCGAATCGAATCATGGACTTGTAGGTTTACGCATAGCACTAGCACACATCATCAGCCACCAAAAGGGAATAAGGTTGGATCTCATTGGATCATGTTGCCTTTTTGGAAGGAGACGTCATTGAACTGACTTGATCTTATCTTGGTAGACTATGAGTCAGAAAGTCTTCAGTAGGAAAATGAAGCCAGAAATTTTTATACTCAAGTTAAAGGGAAAACTGTTGTTCTTTTCTTATCGATCACTATTTAGATGGGATTGATTGGATTGTATCTGTCTGTCTTCAATTGCATTATCGTTATCTTAGAAAGACATCTTAGGAAACTTTTAGTTTCGATCAGAAAAATGTAGATATACTGAACACACCAGTTGGAACATGAAGCTTATATGAAGGGGATGAAATGAAGACACATACTTAATATGTGATGATTTTAGCATAGGAAAAAATGACGGCAAAATTTTAACGATGCAATACAATTTTTAAAATCTCTTCTAAATCCGTAAATGAAGAAGATAAACCATAATCTCCGCATGAGCTCTACTTCAACAATCATTCTCATTCCAATAAATAAGACAGAAATGGGGGCGGCACAAGGCATAATCCATAATACATCAGTAACAGTTTAGCCAAAGTGAAGATATGCGGGCAGAAGCAATGGGCAGAACTATGAACAATGGTTTCAGCAAGCGTTTTGTCGGTTAGACTTGCAATTCCCTTTTGGGAAATGAGGAATGGAAAAGGTCATCAACAATAAAACCAAGTCATAATGTAATCTAGCCTAGAAGTGTAGCATAAGTAAAAGAGGGGAAAATGTCTTCACTCACATTTCATTTCGGTATAATGTGTTTTTCATCTTGAACCAACTGATTCTCTAAGAGCATCCTATCATCATTCCGCCCTACAAATTGTAAAATGGACAGAAGAATGCATTCGAGGCAGGCAAGCAATTCGACAACGTTCCGCTCGTGCTCTCAATTTCTCTGGGTTGCAACTTGCAACAACTTTACAAGTGTGTTTACTTAAACACATTTTTGACGTACCAAATTGTCTAAATAAGCATAAAGAACGACGAGTCATAATAAGACCTCAAACTAATAAAATGGGCAGTGATATGTATCTATGCGTTCTCTCGTATATTATAGACGGTTACGATAAGTTTTACATGAACATTCGTTCAGGGTTGATCCCTGAATGATAATAAATACTGCATTATTCATTTTACGACATTAGATACAATAATCATCATAATACCATATTACCATCATCATCATAATCAGTGCTTTGGGTCGCAAAAATAAGAGAATTAAAGGATCTTCTTTTGTGTACTCACTTTTACACTTTACATCCTTAAATTATTTTACAACCTTGTTTGGGCCTGGTTTCGAGTCACTGTCAAATCTTTCACATTTTTCGACAGGGTTTGCTTTTGGGTCTTCCATGTAAAGATACATGTCCATCCCCAGCACACTGGGTTATACTTAAAGTATGTTGTATGCTCGCATTGCTCGCAAGCAAGCCAATTCTAAAAGACAATTTAAAAAATCTAAATCAATTCTATAAATTCGCGGACATGCATGAATAATAGCTATAAAGGTTAAAGGTACCACTGCCATTGATAAATGCTGCAAAGTGATATTACTTTTTGAGACGTGCATAAAAATAACTAACTTTGAAATGACAATTAATTTGCTTGAGTCAGTATTTGAACGAACACAATTTGGGGTGATTGCTAATTGCTACTCGCCAATCTTACCTCCATCCCTCAGCCAATATATTCATATTCCACATACCCACCTCATGGTGGGTTTTATCCTTTGCACTTCTGACGACCCAACTCTTTAAAACCCTCATCGCATGGTTTCAAGCAACTATTTTGTGAAACGATCATGATCATCATGAAATGACCACTTGCCCGTTATATTGTGCCCACTTTTTCAATGTTTCCTCCTCAAAACGAAGATACTTTTTGAGATTAGTGCATAAAGTCTTATATTGCAGCTTAGAAGAACACAACCCAACGTTAACTTGATTGGAGTGGAGTACGTAGCTCGTCTTATAAGAGAAACGAAAGAGGAATTGTAAAATAGGAGAAACTCATTTACTCATTTATGATATCATGTGCCATAAATGAGGCATCTATTGCACACTCACTTATGAAGAGAGTTTGGAATTGAAAACCCTTGAGGATGTCGACGAATGGATAACGTACACATTTTTATGTTTAGAAAAGAAATACCTCTTCATTCGGTTCGGATACTGTCGAGTAAGGTGATTTTTCGAGTAACTTGTTGAGGATAGAAATGAAGTTTTATGGCCTTTATTACTTGTTGTTGGCGTTTCCTAACATGCCTTCCCTTCATCCTTTTTCGTCAAAAATCATAATCATGTCATAATGCATGAACCATTATTACAGCACCGTCCACGTCCATTCCACAAGGGTAGCCGATTCGACTTTCGTCTTGGCTTTGTTTGTGATGCATTCAAAAGGCAATCTGACCAAATCCTTCAAATCCGCTAAACACAACGAGTGGCCATAAAATACGCGACCAACTTGGTGCAATGAGGCACGATAATAATGTCAAAAATGTCACCATTGTTAGCACCATTAAAATTTGTCCGCATCATTGGCCGTAAACTGTCACAACACAGATACTGATGATGCATCCCACTCCATTTGTTGGTGTTGCCATTAAAGAATAGCAGATCATTATGACACAACTTTGCACAATCCACCAATATACAAAACCTTATTTGTGGTGAAAGGAGTCGGAAAGTTAACTCTCTCATAATGGACATTTGATGTGCTACATGGAATTCACGGATTCAAGTAATTAATATTAGTGGACACAATTTCGCTTGAAGTTGGCAGGTGCGTGAGTATCACGGAAATTATTTTTCGGGGAAAGTCTACATGGCTTGACCACCGAATGCTTACAAATTCAAATGGGCTCGCAAATGTCGTGTGAGATTCTAAATAAAGTATGAATTGCGCGAAGGTATGTACTTAATTGGGATGAGAAATGGCAATGCTAACTAATCTATCTACAAGTGATCATGTCATATTGAGCGATTAATCACGATCAGCCATTTTAATTCAGAAGAACATGAGCAGAATTGTGAATAAAGAGGAAAGAAATGTCATTATGAAGTGACCCATAAATCTAAATATGTAGACACATTTGCTCGGAGAGTCTGATCTTCGGTAGTACGCATCGACTTCTTCGTCATAGTCATAGGTAAAATATTCGCAACCCTACGTCAAAAGTAATACTTTACAAGATAATGGAAATGAAATAGAAATAAGACTCAAACTGTAGTATAAATCATTTAAATGTGTGAACGAACCCGATGCACCATGCGTGCCATTTTCGTCAAAAACCAGGATTGACAAGGGCCATCCGGATTTTGAATGCAATCTTTCATGGATTCTAGATCACACCAGCCCCCAGTTATTTCCGATGCTGTCCAATACCCGAATGCAAGCTAATATGTCAAATAAACTTATTATATAAACATTTCTGGAGTAATCATATTTGTAAAATCGATATTGGATTATATATGCCTTCGGTTTACACACCTCAATCAGGAATAGTACAAAGGGTTCATATCGTCGCGATAAGATGAATGAAATCAGGAACTGGAAGCCAACACGAATGACGAAATAATAAAGGAATATGTACACAATATACCTGCAAGTTGTAAGATTTTCAAATAAGGTTTTGTTTTTGATATATGGATTGAACCGTAAATTTCTCATCACAGTTATTACAACCAGAATAATGAATGTAGGATTACGAACCAAGTTAGCACATGCAGCGTGAAATATGGTCCGACTAGGTAAGTAACCAACGTTCTAACTTCCGCTGTGTCTTCCCAGCTACATCTCTGATTATTGTGGACGAGAAATCCTCCTATAAATCCCACTAGCAGAATGCTATTGGAGAATAGCAGTTTTCTCAGCAGTACACCTTTCGCCATTATTATTTGTCACTCAAAGTTCAACATGACTGCAAATTCCAATTTTGCATGCAAAATAAGCTCCGGTCTTTACAACCTGGATGAATAAGACTTGGTCTTCTCCTCACACTTGCTTACGCTGTGCTTTTTTATTTCAACATCAGGAAAATTCACAAGTTAAACGAGTTTAAGTAGTAGACTCAAAGTATGTATAAGAATCTTATAAGTATTCAATTATTCAACACATTACAAAAATTAATTTTGACGGTTTTAACGAACAATCGAGACAGCATATAAGGCACTATGACTATCTATGGTGACTTATCACGATTACTAACGCAGACCCATCATTTTCCATTGAATCGGCAGATACACACTGGCATCTTCACTTTTGATTCACGCCTTCTGTGAGGATCACATCACATACGTGATAATAGCAAATACATCAAATAACAAAGTTAACACTATCAGAAAAACAACTATTTTCATATAACCTGACTCTATTTTGCGGTTTGCACAAGAGGCCATTTTAAATTGTATCTGGTGGAGGCTATCCTCAGATGAAGAATTTGTAACGTCTGCTTCGTCCGACAAAGCTTCATGAATCGTGCTAAGGTGTCCTCCATCTTTGGAACTATCAAGATTCCATGATTGCTGTATGATTTCTTCCGCGTCAGACCACTCCGAAAAGTCTGAGATTTGAGAATTGTCGTCCTCGATTCCACTGGTGGGAGTCAGCAAGGCTAATTGATCATTTACCAGAGGCAGAAGCACATTTCCAATAAACACAAAAACGACACTCAGAATCATGATGGGTAAGTAGGATACGAATTTTTCGCAGATCACAGAAGACGCGGTTCCGTCGTAGCAAGCCTGTGAATAATTGGAAAGAAGAGTTCAAAATTATTTCTGAGCTAACCTAAATGCTGGTTATAATTACGAAAAGCCTTGTCGTAGCCCATAATAAGAGGATGGCCTTACATCGTTCCGGTATGCAATAATGAATTGTCCAAGTTGGCTACTTCTGCACGATCCATCGTAATGACTTTTGCATGTGTGATTCAGCCAAAACCAAGTCCATAGGTTAGACGCAGAAAGCGCACATAGCATACACCATATCACCTGAATTTGCAACGGCAAAAATTTATTAGGAGATCGTTACAAAATGAATTTGTGTGGATGTGATGGTTTTAAATTTAATTGGCTTACCGCAAGCAGCGTATAAAAATATGCACCGTGTCGTAATCTCTTAATAGCTGGCCACTTCTCATCTAACTCGTTGACACTTTGCATAATCCGGATACACAAATGTGGAGTGTATATCTCCGAACAAAGGAGTATGAACTGGACCAATTCAATTCCAAGAGTAATGAAGCTGTATGAGTAAATGACGAAGAGTGTAACAAATGTCTTCGATACGGAATGTCCCTCTGTGCTATCAGCAATTTCTTCCAGCATCCAGCCATGATTCATCAACAAAATCACTAAAAATCCAGTTGCGTAGCCGAAAGTACTGCCTTTATTTGCATGCAGAGCTTTCCAGAATTTCCATGTGTAACGTTCATCTTCTGGCTCCGGTTCAACTAGGCTAGCTTTGTCGAGTTTCTCCTGAGCCTTGAATTTGAATAGAAATTCAAATGAAGATATCTTAATCAATATTATCATCGATGGCATCGATGAAAGATAGCTATATGTTGTTATCTTGAGTTTGTGGACTTACAAACTTCTTCCGAACTGGAGGAGTCTCCTCTTCAGCCTGATATTTCCTCTCTGTAAGACTAGGTTGAACGGCAAGACTTTCTATAAAATCAGAAGTTACATGTTTTAGCTCCTTCGAGCGGTTCTTACTAGTTCCGAATCTTGGTTCCGGAGACTCGTAATTTTCATCGTGATCTTCTCCAGAAATGATGTGGGATGTTAGACTTTCTTTAGAAATTGCAGATTTTCTTTCAATATCACCCTCGTTGGTATTTTCCACGAGGACACCGCTTTCGTTATTAGCCATCAGTCCTGGAATCCAGCTGAACTGAATATTTTGTTCGCCCTGGCCAATGCGTACTATTGCTGGGTGTTGTATGGAAATCAACCACGAACACGATTTTTGGTTGCAGTAATTATATCAGCATTCGTGATGTCGATGTGAATGTAAAGGTGAAGTAGAATTCAGAACGTGAAACAAAGAAAGTAATAATGAGCTCAGCTGATACAGCGTGCTTTCGAATTCACTGCTGATAAGAACTGCTCACTGAAAGCAATTAAAAGCACACGAGTAATTGAGTAAAAGCTTCAACTTTCACCAATCTCACAATACCCCGAACAGGTCGAAAATAGGTTACTCTGCGCATCTCCGATTATACTTTCACTTTCGGCAAGGGCAAGGTTGTTGGTGTGAAAGGTGATGCTCTAAAATCGACTATTCCGTTTCCTGCTATTTTTGATTTTAATAATCTTCAGAAAATAATTATTTTTTGGGGATGCGATACCTACACTTTTGATTCTTCAACTTTACCTGCGTAATGAGAATTTTTGTTTCTTTTTTGACCATATGATTTTTTGTACCAAGATCAAATATACTATAGATTTAACAAATTAACAAGTGTCGGATTATAGAATTTTATTTCGAAAACAGCGAAAAGATACGTAACATGTATAAAGTTTGTAAATAGAAAAAGAATTATCGTCTGTCGGTTTTTCCAACTCCACGTTTTCCTACAAACAAATGTTTTGGTTTCAAGTTGAATATGTGACGATCTCCTTCTCCCTTCCTTGCCAACTTGGCAATGCCCGTCTTCTGAGACTTCGCCTTCTGTTTCTCCAGTTTGTGTTTCATCTAAAAGAACAGAAAATCATATGTTAAAATGAAATACTAATTGCAAACATGAGTCACGTGATGTAAAAATATCTTCAACATACGCCCAAGTCCTTGATTCCCATTTCATCTCTCGGTGCTTTGGACATGGAACGTGATCTTGACCTAGCAGTAGATTCGAGACGCATTCTCTTTCCTGCTGCAGGTTTCGATCTTGAACGACTCACAGAGCGTGCAAAATGTGTCTAAACAAAAATCGCATATTTAAATTATCACTTCTCATTTCAAACATTACACTGATTTCAAGTTTATATTCTTAGTACTTACATTTGGATCGTTCACATCTATGTCCACACCAAGCTCACTCATCTTTCTCTTTAATCCAGCAACAGACCTCTCCCTGGTTTTGGCAACGGTATTACGAGGTAGTGTTGGTTTTCTGCTATTTTTCGTCAAATCCCGTTCAATCTAAGTACAAACATTAACATATAAAGATTATGACATTTACTAAATTAAGGGTAAAAGATGTAAATAATGAAGCAGAAAATAATTTTCCTACCCTCATGATTTTCTTCTTCTCTCGAATTTTGGAGGCCAGGTCCCGAATGTTTTTAGTCTCTTCATCTTCTTCTTCGTCCGAATCCTCGTAATATCCTGCTTGTTCCCTCATTTCCTCTTCTTTTTCCAGCTCTTCCAATTTCTGCAATATGAACGTAAAACGGATGGATAAAAATTTCATACAAATAGCATTATAGCAGATAAGAATTTATGAAAATAACAATAGAAATACCTTCAAAATATCGGGATCGATGTAATCCGCGATGTTATGCCCTTCCCAAATTTCCGGAATCACGTCATACTTCATCTCCTCTGGAAGATTGTACCACTTCTTAAGATCCAGTATATAATCGTCCCCTAGTTCTTGCTCAATATCCTTTTCCAATTTCTTCGGTGGAATACCGCCATCCACAAGCATTGCTTGTTTTTTCAACATAACTTGCTCTGTAAATGTTTGTATAAATGTAAATATATCTGGATCGGGTTAGAATTATGACATGAATTATGTCAGAATGTCAGCGTTAGCAGACAAGACTCACAAACCTGGGATAAACGGTAAACGCTGCTTATCATCCCTAGGTTGAGGGACAGCAACATGAATGCGATTCAAAAAGTCGTTGACTTTCTTGGTTCGCATCTTCGATTCAATACGGAAAGCCAACAGTCTTTCACAAGCCTATAACATATTTTAAGTCAAAATTATACATACGTAATTAATAAACAATTAAATAAATTATTCGACAATAACTAAATAAGGTACCTCCTGCTTGACAGTCATTACACCATCCTCGTTGAAAGTACTCATTTCCAACATGAGTATGTCCGGATCTTCTATTATTTCATTCATTACACTCTTTTTCTCTTCGGGCAAATCTTCCAAACGAATTACATCGGTTTTGTTGAGCACAAATATCAAAGGCTTGTTTGCAAAAAGTGGTCTAATATTGTTAAACAAGCTGATTTGTTGCTCAAGATTGTAGCCACATTGCTCCGATGGATCCGCAACATAAAGCACAGCCGCTCGAAGGTGAGCTAACGCTGTAATGGCCTACGATGTAGCAAATAAGATTTCTCAAAAATAATCACGATGTATGCAAATAACATTACAATTGGAGTTATTATTATTATTTAATTCTATTTCGCAATTTTTTTGACTAACCTGCATTTCGATAGTATTCCTATCCTCCAAAGGATGGTCTAAAATACCTGGTGTATCTACGACTTGCCATCTGCAAAAATTAATGCAATACATTATTGTTTAATTATGATATATAATTCAGTTGTGGGACTTCAATCTTAGCGCAAATAATATAAGTAAAAATCAATATAACTGTTCTATAATAAACTCGTTACCTTAAATACTTGTAATCGGTGTGCCCAACGTATAACGCCTTAGTTGTGAACGCGTAAGGCTGTACTTCAACGTCCGCACGAGTGATCTAAACAAAAGTCATTTATCCTTAAACATGTATCTCCCGAGTCTCTTCAATAATTGTTAAATTAATTATTTACGCGTCAATTATTGTAAGTTTACCTTATTGATAAACGACGACTTTCCAACATTTGGAAACCCACACACCAATATTGTACGTGTGTTGGGGTCAATGCTGGGAAGTCGACCTAAATGTTGTCGAACTTGTTCAAGATACTGCAAAGCTGGAGCCTGTCTCTTAATTAAGGTCGCCATCCTTCCCATTGCGGCTCGTTTCAACTGTTTACATCGATACATCGAGTCTCCATACTTTAGCAAGCGAGAGTAATCTTTCGACACACTAAATTCAGAGTAAGAAAGTTAAAATCATGAATACCAATATTACTACGTAAATAGGTGAATATACGTGAATTGTTCGGTATTTTGTACTATAAATGATATCCTTACTTGTCTATCAAGTGTCTGCAGGTGTTGATTTGTCCAAGAGCTAACTTGTAATGATCTTTGTCATACAATACATTCATCAGGTCGGCATAAAATGGGTGAACATCCTGTAAAAAATTAAAATGAACATTTTTGCAAAATCCAAATGACCGTCCACTCTTCTAACAATGGCAAATCACATCATACTACTATGTACTACATATAATATACAATATACCTCAAGCTTCGGAAATTCTTGAATGATCTGAGAAAGTCGTTCATGGAAGTTAGATTGCGTAAAGCGAACTTTACGCATGTAAAACTGCCGAATCCTTGTGATTTTGTAGTGCTTGTGGATAACTGTTGGCGTTTTCCTCTGTGTCTTCGACAATGTGATGTCTATGAATTCCTGCAGATAAAAATTCATACAATTGACATCAAGAAAATGAAATTTGAACTTTTTGAACTATTCCGTACAAATCAAAACAGACGACATAACACATGGCACATGCCAGGGAATAATTCATTACTTTCAACTTTTGTTTACATTTTACGTATCATTGAATTTTATTACTCACCGTAGCTGTCGGAACGACAGCAATCTTTTTAAAATTATACTGCGACATGATGACGATTTAATTAGAACAGTCCACAGTTGACAGTAGTTCTGCTTTACGTCTTCCAACGGTCCTCTTTATTTCTCCCTTGACCTGCTCTTCTCTATCTGCACTTTCAACTGTCGTCACCTGTCCAGTAATAAATAGTAAATAAACATAATATAATTAAGTTTTTAAACAAACTGATTCGGGTTAAAACTACAGATGACAGAAGAAACCGTAAGTCAAATCAACTTATGAATGAACAATAACAATATGATGTATGAAGGCTTTTGAAATGTAATGAAAATTCTTCCTCGCTTACCAACTCCGCTTGAATGTCCACAAATTCACCTATTTAACCCACGAAACAACACACCAAATTTAATTATAATTAAACCGTGTCAACAAAATCACTGAACAACTGCTTCTGCGAGCTCCTCCGGTAATTCCCAAACCTCATCCAGCACGTGTGCATGAACACAACTTGAATGCACTTACTCCATGCACTAGAGTGACTAGTTCGTATTTCACCGGTGCAAACATCTTGTTCCACTTCACCCCACACCTAAAATGTGAACAAAGTATGATGCATCCTCTCAATCCTCCGTATTCACATTTCACATCGTCCACCCGTTCTTTGGCGACTTCCACCATTCTTAAAAGGTTTGAAAATTGTTCGACTAAATATTGAACACTTTATATAACATTAATTAGATTCATCTTTAGTTTTCAACCGTGTGGACTCCTCATTATTTAGTAAACCGAAGTCTGAACCGGTTCATTTTCTCACAAGAAGAAACCCGTTCTCGTATAAATTCAGTGTTCTCATTTTCTAGTCACCTCCTCCTCCTCCGCATATCAACTTGCTCTCAAAAGTTATGCACACATGTGCTTCTTGATCCTGAGGTGTTATACATAACAGTCTAGACTAGTTGAAATGTGAAATACACGGAGAAGTACTCCACAAGAAAAGTTGAGTACAAACAAAGTTTTGCTCGTCCTTTGAGAGTTTTCAGTAAGCATAAAATGTAGGCAGAGTGAAGGAACAAAGTTGAAAGGTTTTTCTGTTGGAGTGAGCATGTGAAAGATATGCACAAGGAAAGAATATCGTAGCACAAAGTATGGAAAGGGTTAAGCTTCGCATTCGCTTTTGCCAGGTTGAAGGATACATAAGCAAGCTTCAGCATATATAACATCACATCAACCATCGTCATCGGTATCAACGATCAGGATTCAGGATCACATTCATCTCCAACCTCCAACCATACTTTATGCGAATATGGGAACAACAATGTAGAACAGGGGGACATGGAAAGATGTTTGATGTATAAGAAGAACCACCAACGCTATGGGTATGTTTTTATGTACAAAAAATATATTTCGGATCGGTAATACCATGTATCAAAATGTATGTATGAAATGAAATGGAAAAAAGCGAACGAAGTGTGTCTCCTAAAAGTTACATGTATTTGGAATATACGGAGCGGATAGATATGAAGAGTACAAGCTACACAGTTTGTACTTTTGTAGTACATAGAGCAAAGATACGTAAACTATACATAAGTATTACCTAATTCAAGCTTAGGATCTTGTTGGATGGAGGATCCAATGTGTTCTCTCATATGCATTGTGTACACTTCATGTTCATACACAAGCTTTTCTGTAGAGTTCATTACCACACAAAAGTATACGTCTCTTTTTTAAGGTATGCTCTTGTGTACATGAATTCCTGCTTTTGGTTTGGTGATGATATGTATGCTACGTATGTAACGTAAGGATATGATATGAAAAGGGTGTCTGCAAAAATGCTTCAGTTCCTAAATGACAATTAGCGGAGTTACATTGGGATAATGAGAAACTGGGCATTGTCCCAGCAATATTATTTTAACTCGCGACCAGGTGAATTTACTTGAGTCCAGTGAAAAATTCATGCGAGAAATATTGCATACATAGGAGTGTAGTGTGTGAAGTACCCTGTCCTGTGTTCTGTGCATATACCCAAAAAAACAACTTTTTTTGTGTATATCATTAGACATTATGCATTATGGGTACTTTAGTTATTCAGCTGGTTTTTACATCTAAAGTTGGTCGTCTCGACGCTCAGTGTTGATCGAACCAAAGGCGAGTTTAAATGCACTTGCAGAGTTGCAGAGAGACGACTTGTGTGTGTGTGAGGAGTGAAGTAATATACAAAAATACAATACACTCGATCACAAGCAACTCTGTCATATAAAGAAAAACTCTTAAACTACATGGATTTTTTTGTTGCAAGTTTTTGTTTACTTGGATCTGGATCTTGTGTACATTGTGTCTTTACTATGCGAAGGTGTACATCTTCTTTTAGCGTAAATGTTATGGATAAAAAACTACCAGGTCCAAAAACAATTACTTAAAGTTAAGTAGTTTGGTAGTTTTATAATAATGGTCACGGTGTTCTTTACTCAAGTATTTTTTGGACCATGAAAAACGATAGCTGTCGTTTTTAAGATTCTATGAAACTCATAAATTGTACAAAAAAAATGTTGAAAGTCTCATCAACTAAAAGATAAAACAAAAAAACTCTGGAGAGATGCATAGAACTTTGGAAGGGTCGTGATTCGTGGTTGTAATTTAAGGAGTGTGCACAGATCATCATTCCATGACTAAATGTGTACTTGTGATTAAGTTGTTCATAAACTTATCGCAGTTTAACTAGAGCAAACATGAGGGGAATATTTGTTTTGGGTTGATATGATGCGATGACGATATCTGTGCTCACTCATCACTGCACATTATTCTCTTCTCTCGAGAGTCGCGACGCGGAATGATGTTTTGCTAACTCAGGTTCATGACTCATGAGATTTTTTTAAGTAGTTCCTACTTTCGGTAAGCATAAATAATTTCTGATTGTTTGCAATTTTAATTTAATGCTCAAGTGTTTGAAGTGAATGAAATTGAGCTTTTGTAATAATAACAAAAGATAACATGGTTTTGTTTGCTTTGCTGTCAGCAATTTATCTAGTATTGTTAATTGTTCGATTAGAGTTGATTCAATTTAATGTGACTTTGTTTAATTATATCTAATGTTACAGGATTTATGAGACTGCTTCGGGAATCCCCAAGATTTGCTCTGGCTCCAACCACCATTTTTGTTGCGAACAAACTGTATTCAAACCATCCCTAAAATATGTCATCGAAGAATAAAATCTTTGGTTGTTCCTTGGTATCATCATGATTATCTGCGGAAGTCTTCACCGCTGGAAAAGAAATGTGTTTTTGTTGAGTTGCAGCTAGTGGATGTATTGGGTTTATGATTGCAGCCAAGCCACAATCAACAATGAAACGTCAGAATTTATGATGACTGCATGAGCAAGTAGCTCAAAACTCCATTAAATTTTAGCGTGTCGTGGCAAAGTGTGAATGCAGTGGCGTTAGTTTTGTGTGCTGAACGTTTTGAATGGAAGTGTGATCGATAGGATGCTCGTGGAAAGTGTTAGTCATCTTGTCAAAATAGTTTTTTCTTATAGCTTGTGGGGGAAAAGTGCTAATTTTTGGGAGAATAAGTGAAGATTATCAAGAAATACAAGCAATGCAAACGGATAAGATTGTTTAAGTTGCAGTGGTTTGTAACGAAAGGTTTTTAAATAGCTGTTGCTGTTAACGGTAGCATGATGCGCAAGCGGATTCTGCTCCTTCGATTTTTACTCGTATTTTTTCCGTGCATCGAAGGAGGTAAGTATTGTTACATTTTGTTATATCATTCTTGTAAAAGTAAATGTCTTTTTCTCTCTCGGGAACTGGGGAATTTGCCTAATTTTTAGGATATAAGTTTACCCCTGACTCAATAGTAAGGTTTAGGGTAATAAAATAATTAATGCATTTTGGGGAGGAGAACTGTAATTCATTTTTCTGCAAAATGTTCATACTTATGTTGAATTTCAATTTGAATTGCATACATGTTGCATGTGGTTTCATTCAAATAATATAATGCATGTGAGATAAAATGCCAAAGGTGCAAAATTTACTAATCAGTTTAACCTTCCTGGTGCATGTTTTGCATCATGAATATTATGATAAGCTCTGCTCTTTGTGTGCGAAAACTGTGTCAGTTTGATTAAATCAGTGGGGCGTCAATCAAAACATGAACTACAACGTTATTTCAGTTATTTGTTCGCATATTATAGCAGCAGAATGCACTTGTTGACAGATAAGACTTCCCAGTTTTTGTCTTGACTCAATGTAACCATTAATGTCGTTTGAATGCTCATGTAAAGTCTACGACTATATATCCTTTAGCCGTAGTCGCTCTCGCTGACTCACGTAGTAGGGCGCTATCAATTATGTGAAAAAGACGCCTCTCTTTCCTGTTATTTAACTCAATTATTGACTCGACTCTCTTGTTCAATGTTTGAGGAGATGCATCATGGAATTCATGCCATTGCCAACGTTGTTGATTGATATGCAGTTGATGTTGATGACTTTAATGACACTTTTAAAGGAATGTAATGATCCTTAACCAGGGGTTTAACAAACGTCTACATGCCAATATAAAGACGGTTGCACCTTTATTCTTTTGTCATCAATTAGTCTATACTTGAAATATTAAATACATTTATGGTTTCCCATCATTATTCAGTAACGTAACAGTAAGACTACACGTAAAAGTGAGTGAGATAGTGACCTTAGCCTTCATGTCAATTATAGATGTTAGGAAACTTGAAAAACATTGTTCATTGAAAAAATTTATTAAAAAAATTGAAAGATCATTTATGACGTCTGTATGCATACGGCGTCGTGTAATTTTGATGATTTCGACAATGAAATATGGATACGAGTACAGCGTGCTTTCTTTTCTGCTTTAGCTTCTTTTCGTAGGAGACCTAATGTCATGTTAGCCATCAACAGAACCACTAAATATTAACACCTTGCCATTATTGGCGTTCGTCAGCATCTTTTCTGTACATGTGCAAAGGTATCATAACGGAAATGGGAAGAATACATTATGCATTGCATGATTAATACTAAGGATTCATTCAGGGGTGTGGTGATACCTAATATCATTACTTTATATCATGTGTAATTTATTGTTTTCATAATTTTTTGCCAGTTGATTTAGCAAATTCGCTGCTGAAGGATACAGAAATAAACTAATTTTGGCGAAGGAAACTAACAAAAGTAGCCTTTGCCGCAACACCACAAGTGCAGTATTAGAATTGAAGCAGAGCAGCAGGTTTTTAAGTTAGGGCAAATTTTGGACAACAAAGCCAAATTGGATGAAAGCAGACTTATACAATTCTGTTGGTAAAGAAAAGGAGATTAATATGAGTGAAGAAGCAAGATGAGTGTGTGGCTTCTCTACATTCTGTTTTGTTTCATTAATTCTTCTGTTGTGGTAACTGGTAGGGCGTCATTACTTCGGTTCACGGGATAAGTTCCATCTGCATGGATATGAGTATTGAGAAGAAAGTAGCAGCCAATAGAAGCTGCTACAAATCTAATAATATTTGAATTAACTGTGGAGTTGATCGAGTTTTTTGTGTCTCTGGCTGGTATAGTATACCCCTTCTTCTAAGGTTCTACCGTGCGTATCCTACTATCCTATGTACCCCGATGTGTTAGTCCCTGATGGATAATTGATCTTCTATTTGCTCTTACTTCGGTATGGACCCATCTATTATGGATGTTCATATAAATAAGGTATACTCTTGTATTGAAAAGTTAGGCTTCACAAAAACCTTCATTATTGCATCGTTAAGCCTAAGCCAGTCCCAACGGAAGTTCAGAGTCCAGCCTGGAAGTAATGCAAAAATAATGGACATGTCGGACAGGACTATAGTCATGGAACAACACAACTTGATACAAATGTAGAGAATTTTATTTATTTGTACATTGCATGCATGCTATTGTGTAGGTAGGTGGATATTAGGTATGATATATTTTTCTTCGAATGGAGGAGCGTGAGAGTAGACGTCGAGTTGGTGTCTAGTCGTGAGCTCGAGCTCGGAACTGTGAAACTCAAGGCAAGGTTCACAATATTCATTGCAATTTCCCTGGAATCACAAAAAGTCGATGACCGTTAGCATTGAGTTTGATGTGGAGCGTTGGCTGCACTCTGTGATTCATTGCATATCACATTTGAGCCACATGATCAAATGTTCATTCATGACGATGACGTGACGTACAAATGAAAAGCATCATCATGCCTCAGTTCAATTTATAATTCCTCAAAATTGCCGTAAATATTATAGCATTCGTGGAGCATAAAACTAGGTAGTTTGTAAGTTGGCACAATGTGAGAGCACGAAATCTCTGCGATCTTGTCAAAAACGATTTTTGAAGTCCTCTGAATTTCGAGAGGATCAACTGTCATGTGGAGACATGGGTCATATACACAGTGTCATTTCGTTACTCGAGTTCACGTGTACGAAACAAGCATTTCGTAGTTTACTTGGATGTTGGAGAGCTCCACGCTACAAATGTAGCTCATCATTGCTACACAACACTCCCATTACGACTCAAGTTTAATATCGCTAATGGTTTAGTTACTGTTTTCGGCATTTCTTGGCAAAACGTTGTGAAAAGGAGTCTTGCTATACACAAGCAAAAGCATCGATTTTACATTTTCTAAATTTGTTCCTTTCGGTAACAGCACAAAACGACCCTTACTTTTGCAGTTATTCGCAAATTATAGTAGTTTGAGGACCCAGCCAAGCCATAAGTTTTATTTGAGTTTTGCCAAAAGAATATTTAGTGTACACGCACACTTTCCCTTTTTACAGTAGTCACCCTTCCTTATATAAGTACCTACATGTGCTCGCATACATAACGCTTCAAGTTTGAATAAGATGGGATGAGCCATTTTGCCAGAACTAATTGTTGCACTTTCATCATGCACCAAGGTTTTATTTGTTTTAAGACGCTGAACTCGTTATTTCAACGAAGACATCACATGAAAATGGCTACACGAGAGAGGAGGAATTTAACTCTGTTTCAGATTTGTATGCAGGATATATGGTATATACCTCCAACCATATTAAACACGAAGAAAATTGCTGCATATATACCCCAAAAGCACTGATCGTTGAATGATAAGACATGGGCTAGGATTAGGAGGACCTTCTTAACTTAAGATTACTTATTCACAACATTGAGATAATGTTAAGGGCATATTAAGTTTGTCGTTGACAATGGCACCTTACAATCTGACTAAATTGCACAGTTTGATCGTGTTTGAGTTCAAACTAGCGCTGCATTTGCAATGAGCCTGGCATTACTTCCACACACGCGTCTATCTTACGTAATGGATTTATAATAATGATATGAGGTTAAATTAAATCCTTCTTTGAAAACAACAAATGTATCACAAGCAAAATGATGATGTATTGGATTATATGGTTTCCCATTTGCTATGTTGGTGTAGCAGGAACAATGGATGTATTAATGATGATGAGATACATATTTTAATGCAAAAAAGTTTTGATACCCCTTTAATTACCTGTTTCACTCAAAATGTGTGCCTCACATGTTTACCTACGCAAGTGCTCACAAGCTGTCAGCGAGAGAAATGCAGGTGTATAGCCGAGCCTTGTGCGATACAAAGTTTTTACCTGAGTTTACAGTTACTTTTTACATGCCTACACACTAATCTCGCGAATATATGAAAGGAACGGTGATGTTGTGAGTTTGCAAAATACCAGGTTAAATGCAGAGTGTGCACAATGTACACACGGTAAGCATCTCGCTCTCTCACATTGTACGTACTGCAATTTCCCATATTTATGCTGAAGGTATAAAGATAATTTTGCTGAGTCCCGTCCCGTCATCATACAAGCAAAAGCATATTACTTTTTGTACTTGCGTTCATGCAAGGAGCCTTTAGTTCAGGCTTCAGCTATAAAGATAGACTGACCTCATTTTCATTTACACAAATGCCTGCCAGCTGGTACAGTCCGTGCACGACGATCTCACGGTAGGAGAGAGCAGGAGAAGTATTCATGCACGATCGTGTAGAAGGTAAAAATATGTGGATGAAAACTTTAGTTGAAAAGGACCATACTGTGTTACGCCATCGTCGTCATCATCATCATCCATGTAAGTCAAATAGAAAGGATCGAGTTTTCATGAGACGATGCAGGCTGCCAGTCTCCTTCTCCGCCTAATACATATGCAATGTAGCAAAAAAATGTATTATCGTAGAGTTTTCTTTTACTTTTGGCGAGCAGAGAGTCTTGGCTTCTCTGAAAAAAAAACTCTGATATAGACTCCTACATACTCACGTGCCCTGAGGAGGAGAAAGCATTTTGTTTGTTACACTTTTCATGCCAATTCATTTCCATTTGAATTCTCCCATCTAAGCCTCTCTGAAGAGAAACTTTATATTTTTCGCGACTGCTAGTGTTCCATGGTCTGCATAATGTATAGAAATGAAAGGTTGTTTTTGTGAATGCGGATCAACGTAGGGAGTCGACTGAGTCGAGAGTGTCGAGGTATACAACAACGTTTTTGAGAAGGGTTTGCTCGCGTGCTTGGTTCGAGTCCTCAGCTATTACACACATCAGCTCAGCCACTAGTCACGGATAGAGAGTGGGCTGAGTTGGCGAAGAACATGGAACATGAGTGTGTGTTTTAACTGGAATGGAATCAAAACACTCATTTTGAGCTCACACAAAATTTCCTCGCAAAATTTTAACTGTTTCCCGCATGCCTCTTTAAATAGGCTGACGCGAAGAATTATTTACAAGTGAATAATGGCCTTGTCTGGTTTGGTGTATGATGTTCATGGTTCATGAGAACTACTTTTTTCCCCTCTAGTCCTCTGTTTTGTTGTTGCGAAACGCTGTTTTTCTGGAAATGAAGATTTGTAGGGAATGTTTACTTAAGCCCCACTTTTGCAAGACATAACTAGCATTTGAGCAGGGAGTTGTAATTTCTCAAGGCCTTGCGGGCAGACCATTGACGAAAATTTAAGGTTATGATCTGTCTCTAAACGTCCGCTCACACGCGAGACGCGAGAGTTGCTCTATATCGTCGAAGAACATGCAACACACTAAACTGCTTTCCCAAGCATTTTTGTTTGTCAAATAAATTGGTTCGGAAGATACCTAATTTAGACGCGTGATTCTGCTCAACTTTTCGATAAAGGGCGACTGGGCTACACACTGTCTAGACGTTTACAATTTATGCTTTTGTTTCATTCTGCTGGAAAGTTTCGTTTTCCCATTTCCCATGCAAACTTTGCCCAAAGATTTCATACAGATATCGATTCCTTGGTCGGGAGGAGGGGAAGAGGAGATACAACTTCTTTCCACAACAGAAAATATGATAAAGCGATTCATCCAACATTTACTATCGCGTAAATGTGCTCATATTTTATATTCACATTCAGTTAAAGGTTATGGCGGTTATGCAACGGAACATATATTTGTGACATCTGAATGACACCAAAGTTCCTGAACCCTTTATTATATCATCCGGAATTCAGCCGTTATTCCTAAGTATAGCAACACAAGTTTTGTGGCTTCCTTCTGATGTGAATAATTTTCAGGCAGAGCTACTTCTGAAGTATTGCCTTTGACAGATAAGATCAAAGGTAATGCAAAATGAGGTCTTCTTGTAGGCACGCCCTTGCCACATTTTTGGAAAGAGTTTTTTCACAATGACAGCTGAGTACTGTGGCTGGTTTTGTGAAAAGCCAAAAGTCGCACGCAGCGATATACCTTCCACCGGTTAGCAACGCACACTTGAACAGATATAAAAGTGTGGATAAAAGTTGGTGAATTCATGTGAAAGATGTGAGCTGATTGCTTTTCGTACGCTATTCCAGATTCCAGTTTGGCTCCGTTCCATGTTATGCGACAATCTGAGTTTTTTCCCCACAAAAAAAGAAAGAAATTCGAAATTTAGGGAACGTTTAGCCATGCATCCTTATACGAAGGAGCGAAAAATTCTTGATTTTTGTAGCAGGCATACTATACAAGTCGTTAGGTAAATCTAACTATGCAACACGCGGGGAAAATTGTTGCTCTAAAATGTGGATGAGTTCCAACAATTAACCAGATAATTCGCGTTAAATGCCAATATAATCATAGGAATTTTCCGATATTATTTAACCATAAGTTTACAATTGTCCATATGTCCACTTGGGCTACAAGCTACAATACTTAGCACGTCAACTTTACACGTTAGCCCAATTTTTGTCTGAATTTGAGTTACAATTTCGGGCGTGGTTTGTCAGAGGGAAAATGTTGATAATATTGAAGAAGTGTAAAGGGTTAATCGTAAATCATATGGTATAGCCAGTTATGAAGTTGAACTACATTGTTTTAATACAGATTCTTAAACTTACAATGGCATAGTCATCGGGATTACCACGGGAAAAAGTTATTCTGGAATTACCCACATTTTTTTCTCTGAAACGATCATCCTTTCCCCTATATGTTAAAGTAAAAGCGTAAGTATGTAAATTCTTTGGAGACCATTCTTCTCCTCCATGAACTTTTTTCTTGCATTATTGAAGAAGCTCATGCAGGTTATCATTTTCTGGAGAAAATAGTGTATAATCAGCAAGTAGGAGCGGTGTACTCTCCGCTACTTCACCACAACCGAGCTATTGTGATATAAACTCATCCAAAATGAGGGAGACAGTTGTTGGAACAAGAGAGAAAATGGAAGGGGAAAGTTTAAGATGAGTAAAAAGAAAAACCGGCCCCTCAACAACGATCGAGTGACACTCTTTCTTAACGAGACGCAGTTAGGTTTTGCATGAAAGCAAATAGTCGAGTTTGAAATAATACGTGTCTTTTCCTCTTTTCTCCAGTGGAATATCACCATACATTTTACTCGTATACTTTTGTATGGTGCGGATGACAAACCAAAAGTAATTTTCTCCGAGATATTACGCTATTTATATTTCAGAGAATGTCGCCCCCAATAGGGCATGCTTCCGTGGAGTGTGCAGTAGTATGCAAATGTATGTTAGTATACATACATACATGCCACCACTACTTTCCCCTTCCACATTATTATTACCTTTGGGTCTGAATATGCATGGCAAAATAACGCTGTCTCATATTACGCATACGCACACAGTGTTCCGGCAGTTCTTCAAAGTTATGAGCGTGTCATTGCTCTTTAGATTTGGAAAGGGGTTTATGCGCGTCCCCTTTCTCGCACAATTAGGCGGAAAATATATGCGAACAAGAAGATTACCGGCGAGTTCTAAATGAAAAATATTCCTTTATTTGATTCAGCATGGCTCAACAAATATTATGCATTTCCGTGTAAGTTGATAATTTGAGTTACACATTATATTTTCACTTATTGCTTACATTTCAAAATCAAGCTGCACGTCGGAAAGCATGCAACTCTGCATTCACATATATCGTTTTGGAGGAATGAGCGAGAGTTTGAGGAAAGTCGTATTTGCTCACGGAGGAAAATATTCTTCTGGGAAAACGGTGCACTGGAGAAGAGTAGTGAAAATGTGGAAGTAATATAATATCCGCCAGCGGATTCTATACAAGTATTCCGTTATGCCTAACTGTAAATACGTGCAAATAGTTTTCCTATTTACTTATGGTATTTGATGGCACGATAGCAAGCATATGCAAGCACTATTATGACCATGTTTTAGTGCTTATATTTACTCGGGCAAACCCTCTCGCAAGACTTTATTTTCTCATCTTAAAAAGTGAAGTTTTTCATCGAGCCGATGAAGGTTTGAGAACAGTCGACGTCACGAGGGTGGTGCTATTATAATATGCATGTTGCTTCCTGTGACGAGGAGCCATCCCTGGTTTTGTGGTCGCATCTCAACGCTCCCATGTACGTCTTGTTAGACTGTAGTTTGCTATACTGAGCGACTTGACTGCTGGTGCATGGACTTAATACAAGCAAGAAAAGGATTTCGGTTTCACACATTTCTTCAAGTCGTGTTATCGTGCACACTGAACTGTGTGCACACACAATGGGGTAATGGGTATGGTAAATGTGCGCGTAAATGTATGTATATACCCTTTCCCCAGCAAAGTTTTCCCAATTCCAAAGAGCACCAGCACCAGCGTAGCTCGGTAAAAAGTTTTCATGAACACGACAACACGAGGCGTCTTCTCATATTTATTGTCGTTTCTCTGCCTCCTTCCTCTTGTCATTCTTCGAAGAGGGAGAGAAGTAAGAGGAAAAGGGATGACTGTTTTACACTAATGGGCGTTGGATGAAATCATGATATGCGATGAGGAGAAGAGAGCGGAGTTGTGCACATATGTACTAGACTTGCTAGGGTATGTGCGTGCTTGTACATAGTATTGCATTATATCATCCGTGATGCTCCCCGCTCCTTTCTCCAGCATGCACTTTCCCCTCTCTTTTCTCCCATGTGCATACTGCCACTTGGCAGGGAGCGTTGTCGTAAGTGCCTTTTCATTTTATTGGTTTTCTGTCACTTCAAACCGAGGGGAATGCAAATTTTTGGTCGTCTTGCAGGAGAAGTACACTCACACTTGTAGCCTCGTAAGAAACATATAACATCACACACACACATCATATGTAAACTTTCTACTTCCTACTGGAGTATAGTGCACATAAAAAGTACATAATTTGGTATACCTATTTTATATGCTGTTACGTTTATTTCATACCGAATCGGATTCAAGCTAGAAAATAAAATGTGCTTCGAGAAAAAAATTGTGTTGCTGCCTGCTCAACACTGTTCAGCGAGAATTTGTAGGCAATACACGTTCCTTGTTTTCCTGAATGCTGTGTAAATTGAAGACACTGTGCTGCTGTGCATTACTATTGAATGGCTGGAAGATGCACTGGAGAGAGATCAAGCCTTGGGGATGTTAATATCCTACAGCCTTGGTGGCGTGTATAGTGCGTGCCGTGTGTGTGGCTCCCTTATCTTCCATTTCCACATGAAATAGTAAAATATGGAGTGCGGACGGTGCGTTTTTATAAATTCATAGAACATGCTTGCTGCTCACTATAAACTATGCGAACATTATTTGCTTCATTTCGTTAGTATAATCCACATTCACATGGCTCAAGTCATATATTGTGCATGGAGGCAGGAGGCAGTATGGTGTCGCAGTCGCTAGTATTATCGAAAAGGTAATAAAATTCTAATGACCTTTTCATGCGGTTTTCCGCCGGGTTCTGCCTCATCACCAAACGAATTCGCGTATACCATTATTACCGAGCGTGGCTTAACTCATGATTTTTGAATTATTCTCTCATGTAATTTAATTACGCTTGGGCGAATACTCGCTCATCTACAACCATCTGTAGGATGCGGGCGGGTAGTAGAACCTCTTTTCACTTACGCTCTGCACGACCTGGTGAAATATGGGAATTATAGCCTTCGGATTGTCGGATTGTATAGTGGCGAGTGGGTGAACTTTTGACAAAATAAACTTATTATTCCGAGTTGTAGAGATACAAACAAATATACCTGTGCACATTTTCAAAATATATTGTTCTTGTTGATACGCTTGGCGCAGCACAATATTTTGAAGCTGATGTTATGAGAAGGAAGAAATATGGTATCGATTGTTCATCTTGAGAAAGAGAGAGAGATGAGCAACAGTAATACGAACGGAAGGAGAAAAAAGCAATTTCGCACGAAGAGATTCTTTCTTGTAGCAAGTGCGTGTAACAAATGTGAGTAGGTAGGTATGTACGTCATATATTATTAGGTGTCTTTATACGGATGGAGAAGCAAGCTGGACAGTGTATACAGTGAGGAATGTTGATTCTACTTAATGTAAAAGTATCTCCCGTCTAGTGTCAGTCGAAGGAAAGGGAATGGCCGAGTTTTTTGTTGGGAATCACGAAAAAGAAAATTGAAAATCTACCATAATCTGATATGAAGTGGATGCCATAGTCTTTTCCTCCTCTACATTCTCCGAGAGAATCGAAGCAATTTTTATTAAGCATAGCTTAGGTGCCTATCTCCAGCAAATCTTTGCCTATTGAATTACCTATGTGAGTGATCTGCTGTCTGCGTCTGGCTCTCGAGTCTTGAATAGAGATGGAGAGCCCTCACAGCCAGCACATACTAGAAGGAGCACAAGGAAAGCATAGAGGAAGAGGACGATGTGAGTGGTGCGTGAATGAACAAAGTGAAGAGGTCTCCAGAAAGAGGACATCTTTTTTTAGTAAGAAACTCACTTTGGTATCGGTATTAAATAGAGCACGACTGTCAACGATAGATCGTTTCTACATGGCTTACTTTCAGTTACACACAGCCACAAGGAAAAAAATTTAACGTTTTTCTTCTTTCTCAATAAAAGTGTATGATGGTAATGTTATGCTTTCCTTCTGTATCCAACGAATAAAAAAATCTAGGCTAATACATTCTCAGTGAATGGACGAATAATTGCATTATTCTGAGATAAGACGAGTTTAGTAAAGCATTTGTAATATCGATTTGATCTGAGGCCTACATAGCTCATACTTTGCTCACAAAAAAATAATGTTACATTTTTATCGTGTACCCCTTCAAAATGTGACTTAGTTTTCCTAAAAAAATGAACTTCTTGTGCATGACTTTAGCTTACTCATTCAGCTATCAACTGAAATCCACTCGAAATCGTTTCGAGTGAGCTTGTTGATATTTGATACATGCTTATGACGAGTGAAGCAATTCCTCAATAATGTAAAATTGGTACAAGAGCTACTTCTTGTTCATTAAGTCTCTCTCGCAGAGGCACGACGCGACGGTGCGAATGGATTAGAGCTCTTACAATACAAGTGCATTGGAGCAAATCGCCTTTGTTAACCATCAAAATTTGATGATTATTCTAAAAGATATGTGCCTGCAACTGACGAAAACTCGAATGCCAATGAATTTTTGCTAAACATGAGTCACAACTTATAGCAGCGATGATAAACCTCAGTTTTGTGAGATCCATGTTGAATTCATTTGCAAAATTTTCAGATTCTTTTGATGCGACAAGGGTTGAATAATATGAGTATTTGTGTATAAGACGTAGGCAGTAGAACAAGTAGGCACGCATTATGCATCTAAAATATCCTTTCACGCACGCAGGTTTATTACGACATTGATTGTGGATTTGGTACGTGAATATAAATTGTAGAAAAAATTGAGATTTCTGTGTATTCGATACTTTTGTGTGGCACAGCACGCGATGATGTATAGGGAAACAAAAATCCCTCAGAGGATTACTTCATGGGCACATGACGAATTCAATTACTTTTTTTGAATGTTTTCATGCCATTACATATGTATCTAGTGTCTGCTTCATATGTATTTTCATGTTCCCAGTTTATACTCATCTCAGCAGGTAGCTTGGTTGCTCGATGCCAATAGTTTAGAAATATGTACCGTTTAAGAATTCGTCTTATCTAAGAAGCTTGTATAAAATTTGTACCACTTCATCCTAACCTCGTGAGGAGGATGCATCTGATACGCTTCTTTGATGCTGATGATGAAAGATGGTATTTTTTTGCTGAATAATGCTAGGCTTTAAATAACTTTTGTTCTCAGTATTTACCGCATCATTTCAAGGGACGTGATCGTACCCACACGAAAACTGCAATCGTATGGAGAATACCATGTACTATTCGCTAATTTTTAAAAGTCATGTAAAATGATTGCATGAGACATGAGCAATCGACACTCACTCATATTGTCGTTGGAATTGAATACTTAAAACCATACTATGATTTCGTATGAGGCGAGGGATGTAAAAGTCAAGTCAGGTGAAAAGCAGTTACTCTTTTTAATCAGCCAGGTGCTATAATTTATTAGTCTAATTTGGTACGGTTTCTAGCTTCCTATATGCTGTGTACAGGTAGAGTACGTTGTATGAATATTTATAACAAACGCTTGTGGTGTACTGATGTTTGGAGACATAATTTACTTTGCTTTACTCGCTTCGCTAAATGTTTCAAAAACTGAGAAGTTGAAATGCATCATTGCAGAAAATGATTATGAATGCATACATTAATTCATTTATCGCAATGCTACGCCAGACAGACTAGCGCAGAGTAGAGATATTAGAACATGAGTATCACAATCACTAGAATCAGCATTCGAAGGAATATAATTTCCTACATCGTTTTTGCAGTTACGCGTTTGTAAACATGGGAAAGCAATGAAGTGGGTTTATGTATCGAGAAATACGTGACTTGCATAAGAGCGTTTGTTACGTATGCGTAATTATGCTGAGAGCTTACAGCAAAAGCGTTCGATGAACAGAAATGAACACGTTTTTCAAAAATCAGTAATTTTTGTTGTTTTCGTGTAATACAAGCTGAAGCCTTTTTTACCTCTCTACGGATTTGTGTTACATTTCATCAAAGGCGAAGGTTTAACAAATGAGTACAATGCTAAACCAATCCTTCATTTAACCAGCTTTCGAACGTCCTTGGGATCTATTTCAGTGATAATGAAAGGGTGGTTTTAGTTGATGAGCTAATTTCATAAACCTTTGTTGACCATGTGCAAGCTTTGTCGTATGCTACGTGAAAAAATGTAAAGCTCATGTATATACCTCGTGTCCACAACTTCCACATTGCTCTCTGATGACATACTTTCGATTCCACAGCAGGATTTCAGGTCAGTGGCAAAGGCAGACAGGAAACTACTAAAAATATATAAAAACCTAATTTAATTAGTAAAACAACAGGCAAGAAATCCAGTAAATCAAGGGCCATTCTGTTTGTACAATTTCATTTCTTTGTCTTCGTTATTTGACGTCGCTGATGATAGTCATTAATATCCCATCTGCTTTTATTATTGGAATTGGCGTAATACAGGAACCATGCACCGTTACACCTACAAAATAACGACATTTTGGTAGGTGTCCTGGCCTTGAAGAGTGTCCTTCGTAGGGGTTAAGTGCAAGAGTGTGCTTCAACTATTGTCGGTCTCGGTCGATTCCTTGTCTTAAATATTTAACTTGAATAAATGAGTAGCAAATGACAATGAATCCCCACTACCAACTGTACATATACATTGATACATATACATTGCTTTGTGTTTTACTTTCAGCACCAAACTATGTCGTGGACAGTTGAATAGTTTTTTGGGTAATTACACAACTTTGCTTGTTAGGCAAAAAACGCATATGCCATTCTTTCTTACATTACGACTTGTATGTTGTATCACTGCACACGGTTGCGAACGCAAGAACGAAGAAGTGTACCTCATTTTCCTTCCTTGTCAGCCATATTTATGCGTCATAATAATCATAGCGTTCTACGATTACCTTGAATTATTGCCATTATATTATTCATTCTTTTTTGTTCGTGCAATTTTTTGTGCACTTTTATCCTGGACAGAGACAAAAGTGTATTTTTGTGCTCTTCGAGTCGTGTGGTACAGAAGCACATAAAGTGTATAGCTATTTGCACGAGCTTTATGATTCGTTTTTTTATTTGCACAGCAAGGTGAAGGCGTTACAACGCACAATAGAATAGGTATAATGGCTAGCGAATTTCGTGACAGGAGTGGTATTGTGATAGTATCACTTTAAAAAATAAAAATTGCATTTTTCCTTTCGCATAAAATTTACTCCAACCTCAACTCCAGTAAATTAACAGAAATCGCCTCGCTCAGTAATTAACGAATAACCCAATTCTGCAAACATTCACAATAATTTATTGCGAGGTACTTCCACCTTTTCGTTCATTTTCTCCATCGATTTTTCTTCTCTGTTTGCTGTATGTGTCTGTATACATGCGGAAGAGGTGGGATATCGGAGACAGAGGCCAGGGGGTAAATTGCATTTTCAGCTGAATGCAAGTTTGTACGCTGTCGACATTCTCGGTAATACATAGAATCATGTACAAATACAAGGTCCAATATGGTTCCCTATTTAACGAAATTAAATTTTCAGTAACTTCTACGGCAAGGGGCATAATTGTGAATGTCTGGAAGGAATTGCCAATGTTGACAGGCAAGCGACCAAATAAGCACTTTATGGATGCATTTGACATGATTGCGTACAAACCAACGTACCATATTATTTCTTAGGATCCAATCCAGATTAGAATCAGTGTTTGCTGGAACGGCACTCGTATATGCGTATAGACGTTTTTTGAAAGCGGTTTGGTTTTGGCACTTTGGCAGTTCTTTCGTAAACAGTAAACTGCTGTTGAGAATGCTTTTATGCTGTCAACTGTCAGAATTCATAAACTTGCCAATTGCAGTTGAAGTGGATGCATTTATATAAGGCGATACCCCCTTTGAAATTGCAGACTTTCCTACAGCAAGGTCAGCCCTGATATGTTATGTATGGTAGCTATATAGACGAACGTTGATAATGTTGTTTTCTGCATAACATACAAAATAAGGTTCTTGCTTGTTCTCTTTTTGATGATGGTGCAGTAGGTAGGTACTCATATCAGCATAGTGTGCACCGTACCACATTTTGTTATCGTTGGTTGGCGCTCCCGTGGCAGTAATCACACTTCCTCAATTTTCTTGCAATTATAGTGCTTTTGTTGAAATGTGAAACAGAACTAACTACAGGTTTTCGTTGAGTACTTGAAGTGTGTGGCAGTGGCAGGCTGTACATAAGTTCAGTTTAGATGTTGTATTCTACAAATGTACATATATATATAAATGCAAGCTTATTGTAAAGCGTTTAGTAGGTAGCCCCGACAAACAAGCAGCAAAATTACTCGCATTTATTGGCATTTTAGTGCTCTTGTGAGTTGAATGAGCCCAAATGGCCCGAATTGCCAAAAAAACTGCAGATATTTAGATTGCGAGAATTTTTTGTAATGATGGAATTGTTTATGATGTGAAGAGGTGTTCCTCCAATTTTCATATTCTGTCCGACTCAACAAAGATGAGGTATGCATTTGCCCTAAAGTAAAGGGAGACAGGACTTGACATCATATTATATTTGACAGATTGATATATTTTACGTCTAGCTGTCTTGTGGGTGGTGGCACACAGGAAGCTAAGATTAGGCACAAGCTATTTTTCATACTTGATTTCAATTAATTCCATACATAGTACTTAAATATTTATCAAGCACGTTGTTGTATTAAAATTATATGATTAAAAATATGCTAGTTTGTGGTGTATGCTCCAAACCGTATTTAATGAAAATGATGTCATTTGCAAACCCTGGCCTAAAATTTGACAAAAAAATACTCTTGAATTTTAAAGCTAGTTTTTATAAACAACAAAGTGGCACTTTATGTGCAAAAACGGACAACTAGCCACACAACAGCCTTGACTTGTTTTGGCTATACGAAATTACGAACCAAGAATAAAAGAGAGGCTGAGCTTTACGTAGTACACACAACACCACTCGCGTAAACGACTGCGGTTATGGTTTTGATAATGAAAACACGCGATATCATTATGAATGTAGAAGAATATAACGATAAAAAGTTTTTGTTAGAAAACAGGATATGCATATGCATAGGACGGGCGGTCATTATGTAAAGGGCACAGAACAAGCATATTGTGCGGCGTGTTTAGCGAATATAACAAAAGAGCTACTTATTTCAGAAACAATAGCAGTTCGTATCGTATGCAGACTTGGCGTTATGCAAGTCCGATAAGAATCTCGACCCAACTTGTGTCTCCGCAAAGGTTCTGTTTGTAGTGAGTGCTACTAGTTGTCTCGCTGCGTCAACGTCATATGTGGTTTGGGAATACTGCACAGCTCGCACTGGTTCAGTTGAGTCGTTTCTTCTCTCTTTGAGAGCAAAAAGGCAAGGGCGCTACAAGATCGTAGACTCAAAAATGGCTAAAAACTATACTCTCGAAATGTTGTTCAAACTCGTGCGGCATTCAGACTGAAATGCCTACTTTTATTAGCTTAATATGGTTGCAGCTACTCCACACCAGAAACTTATGCTAATGAGTGCAATTGGCATTGTTTAATTCTGAATAAGTAACGATAAGTAGACGCATTATGGATACCAGCACACTATGCTGATAGCGGAAATGAGGCGGGACCTTGCTCTCGTACATATACCACCTTAGACAACGAGATTTTCATTTGAGTGTTTTGGATGGCTCCCGTTACTGTTACTCCCGGTAGGTCCAAGTAACGGTGGAGTACAAGTGAAAACCATTGTCAACTGGTTCATCTGAATAATTGAATAAGCTTATGTTTTGTTATGCTGAGAGAAAGGCAAACTCAATTTTTATAGAGAGGTTTCAAATAACAATTGTACAGTTAGCTCTGTTGTAGTGATTTAGCAATTGTGAAAAGTCAGCGAATTTAATATAAATGAATCAATGTTTGCGTGCGTGCTTGACGAAGGCGTACGTTTATGACGAGTACCGCTGCACAGTTGCACGTTCTGAGTTGATGTACGGTAAACTTCCTGTCTACTCGACTGGAGCACCGGAATTGAATTGTACACAATGAATTTTATTAAAGCTATGCAGGCATACACATAAGCTGTGGGAATAAGCCTCTGTTTCATTCTCTGAACATGTTTTCCACATTCATTTCTCATATTTCCATCAATCCAATCCATCATATCATGATTATGTGTGATGTGGTTAACGGTTAAAGTGCACATTCGTCTTGCCCTTTTCCGTGACTATCCGTAAACATGGTCAACATGTTCTCATTGCAAACAAAAAATCAAACTTACTCGCTGTCTGTCTACAACTTATTGCTCATATTATTTTCTCGTTCGGCAGAGCCAACGAGTGTGACATAAGCATGCGGAATTTTATGCAGCACGTCAAAAAGCGAGAACAGCGACTGAAAAATTGAAAGAACTTCAAAGGTTGGTTGAGTGTTAATCTGGAAGAATGTAAATCGATTATTCAGCCAGCGAGCAGTGCTTCTCCTGTCAACAGAACACTATGTCCGACACTGACTGTCGTACATGGCCATAAAAAAGTACATTTCTGTTCTCTCCAACTCTCTTCCGAAGGTCTTACACTTTTCCCTTGGCTGATTAGGTGATGCGAGTGACTCAAATCTACTTGAAATATTCAATGTATCTTTCTTTCTTTCTCTCTGTCTCTGGTGAAATAGTTGAGTTGGTCCCTAATCATAACAAGGGGAAAGGAGTAGTAAAGAGAGAGGAAAGAGCACAAGGACGGAATATTTGTCAAAGTCGTATAACAGCTCTTCCCTCCACCAAATGGATTTCTTGGCTTTGGTTCCAGTCAAGATCTTTGGGATGACTACAGCTACGGTGTGTGTAATAAGAGTTGAGAGAGAAAAGAGAGCAAGGAGAAACGTATGAGCATGAAAAGGGAAAGTTCCAAAACGGCAATCCACAATTTTCTTACTTTTTCTCTTCCAAGTCAAAGTGTTCATAGGTAAAATGGTAATGTAGACTCAAAAGGAAAACTCCGTACTCCTTCCTCTCCTTACATATGTACACACATGTATAAGGATACATAGAGGTGCGGTGTAACGTACATGGTTGGATTTTTTCCCTTGTTGTATGACACAACCACAGCGTGTTGAATTTGGGTAAACCAAAGGAAAAGCAAGTTTGATATCCCGAAGGGATAAGGATATAAAGATGGCAATTTTCATTGTACAAGCATTCCTTTTTTTGTCGACCTCCTTTTTGATATGTATACGGAGTAGGGAGTAGGGAGAGGAAAACGGAGATCCCATGACTGCTTGCATGCATCGCCATTATGACTACTAGACATCACCATGTTCCATGTTTTTTCGGGTTTTATGGAATGTGTGATGCTGGCAGGCGAATGTATACTTTTTTCCTCCTTCTTCTTCTCTTCTTTCTCCTCGGCATTTTCTTTCTCTGATTGTGAGTTTGACGTTTTTTACTCTCCTTTTCCTCTCCTTCTGTTTCCGAGAAAGGAAGATGGAACGGAATGCAGTGGTTTGGTTTGGTTTCCCCTTTTCCTACTCTTTTCATCCATAAGTTTGAAGGCCTACATATTATTGCACACACTCACTTGCCTTCTGTTTCCTTATTCTTACGTAAGAAGTTAAAGACATGGTGGCATATGGATGGTTGGTGTGTGCTCTCTCTCTCTCTCTCTCTACAAGTGTGGTTAAAGTGGATGGATGATGGTGGTGGCATGGGGCATGGGCTTTCACGCATTTCGTCCGGCGTCAGCAGACGTCTCATTCTTTTTATTTGGACAACAATACAAACGCGTGTAGTGTACATTGAATG
Source organism: Heteromurus nitidus (assembly GCA_034687055.1). Lineage (NCBI taxonomy): Eukaryota > Metazoa > Arthropoda > Collembola > Entomobryomorpha > Entomobryidae > Heteromurus > Heteromurus nitidus. The sequence goes on along the minus strand of JAQFZW010000105.1, from coordinate 20,096 downwards.
CTGCTGCTGATGACGATGATGATGATCACCACTCGGCCATCATGCTCTGGTTTGCCTTTCCTTCCCCTTTTCCGAAGATTTTTATGCATTCTCTCTGTAAGAAAGTTGCAGTTTTATATGCCGTCGTCGCGACTAGATATTGTTGTGTCTATATCAAAGTTTACCACAAAGATTAGATGAACCTTTTCAGGGTCTTTTCTTTATACATTCACCAAGCAATAGTGCGTACGTGTGGAAGGAAATGAAACTCAAGGAAGAAGGGGACAAGAAGAAATAGGAGAAAAGAAACTTTTGAATTGCCATCTTCTAATGTAATTTTATGAAATGCATGTAACAAAAAAAGTTGTAACTTGTGTTGGCTAATATATTGAGCAAAGAGGAGGGAGACCGTAAATGTTTGATACATGATCATGCTTTCATTGTAACAAAGCCTCTCGACGAGCTTATGTCTGTAATGCCAGTAATCATTTATGGGAATGTACTTGCTTTTTACTATTTTTTTGTAAACATTTCCACCAACTGAAGCAACAGCAAGTTATGGAGAGAGAGAGAAAAAATCCATTTATCTGTGTACTACTCTCCTGTCGACTCGTGTAGTTTTGTTTTGTAAGGGGAAAGTTTTAATTTTCTTCAAGTGAATGGAACATTAGTACACTGCTGAGAGAGACTGAGAGAGAGAAGAGAAAAAAGGCGAAAAGTTAACTCCGAGTTCACGTGTAGTCACCGGCTGAGTGAGCTAGTAGATTGTATTATATGGGAGCGAGGAACGAGCCTCGGAATAACAAAACTGATGTTAGTGGTCATTAACGGCTTTGTTAAGGAAAGTAACATGGGAGGAGAAAGTAGTCGTTTTTGTCCATTGCACTGTAAAAATAAAGGTTATTGGAGGAAAGGAAGAAAGGAGAAGCATTTATAGTGGCTTGTTATTGAAAATAACAGTGAAAGGAATAAAAGCTTGGCCTTGGATGGATGGGAGCGAGCCTTTTTGTAGAAAGAATACTTTCGTGCATATGCACAATGTACAGTCAACAGTACACGTATGTATATTGAATGAAGCATTTACATTCACCTCCCCGTTTCCCCTTAAAGACCCATTTATCCATGTTAGGTAGAACTGAGAACTTGAATCACTTGAATGAGACACGTGTCGATGTTCTTTGGAAGTTGGGGAGAAACGAAGCGCACGCTTTTTTCTTTTCTTTTCTCTGAAATTACCTATTATCCTTACATCCTTTATTTTATTCACGGGATTATTAAAAAGGGTCTCCTCGTCTCGAATATTTTGTGCATGCCTTTCATCTCTCGTAAATTAGAGTGTGTGCGTAGGAGTGAGGCAGGCAGGAATTTATTTTAGGTGTGATAAACTCTCTTTTATGAGGGTATAATTTCTTTATTGCGTTGGATAAACGGTATGCACATATACATATATACATACATACTGTGTAATGGCTTCATTGATTTTCCTTGAGTACTTGAAAGCATATGCCGTTATAACGCCAGAAAACTGTACCACAGTATCAACCGTATCAAATACAGCATCTTCATATATGAGGAACCAACTTAAGACTCATAACGTCATACAAAATGAACAGGGTTATATATATAGGCTGTATGTATAAGAGACATAGCCATACACACACACCATATTGTATCCTTTTCATTTCTGTTATGCTGCTTTTCCTACCCATTATTTGCTGGAGAGAGGAACGCTTTTTCCAAGAGAAAGTTTTCCTTTGTGAATAGAAAATCTGGAAAAGTAGTTTGAGAGACGGGGGGAGAAAGGAAGGAGAGCAGAAGATAAAATGCATGTTTGTTTGCCGACTTCCTCTTTGGTTTGTCATTCTTCCCCGAAAACAGATTTTTCCCTTTGAAATTAAAGAGATATGTGGGGAAGCTGGAAGTTTTTGTTGGAGAGGAAATGTACAGCCTTGTGAATGGAGAGTGGCCTTTAATGCAGTATTTTATGTCTCAAGGATATCGTTATGCTTTTTTCCTGGAGGCACAAAAGTGTAGCGAGGCAATGGGAAAAGCTGAGTGTTTGCAGTGAGCAACAATGATTTGATGATACTTCGTCCTTCTTTTCATGTTTCAATTAAAATCAACTGTTTACATATTTATGATTCTCTCTCGCTCTTCTTTTCTATTCGCAAACGTTTCACTCATCCTTTCAGACTTCGGGGATTTAAAATTTAGCGAAGCGAAAGTTGTTAGACTAGTTGTTGTTGTCGGGTACGTACACCAAAAAAACTCGCAACAAAGGAGCAGTCAGTCAAGACACACATCTTCTAAATTGAGAAGATAGGATGTATTGGAGTAAACAAGGACAAAGCCATTGTGTACATAAAGTGCATGCAAGTAACAAGTAAGGACGTAACATGTCACCTTGAAATTTCTCTTGGTTATTGGCTATCTATTCTTTCGTACAGACATTTTAAGTGAAAATGCACAAAACGGAAGTACTTCTTTCTATTCTCGCTATTCGATACTCCCAAGAAAAAGACAAGGTTGCTTACTGCCTGTATATGTTCACTCAACTCAAAGCGATTCCCTCTGACTGGCTTTCGTTGATTTTTGTACCTTTTACAATTTTTTTTTGTCTTTTTTGGAAGCAATTTCATTTCTTGTGTCGTATCACGCTGTGAACTGTTTGCCTAGAGTTTTGACGTATTTTTTGTTTCTATCAGACATAGAATCTTGAAGCGTAAAAAAGGAGGAGAGAAGAAGCAATCATTTTCTGTCGTCTGATTTCAAGTACTTTTTTCTTCGCTCGAAAGAAACAAGGGAGAAATCTCGCCTCTCATGTCGAAACACGTCAAGTCGTGTACCGTTGTCATCAAAGGGCGAATTTTTTTCTTACTTTTTTTCCTTTCCGTCATCCAACCGTGAAAGGAAAACTAAATAATAGCTCAACACTTCAAGATGTCAGTCTTGTGATTTTGCTTCATCCGAAGGGAAGTCAGACGCAAAAAGGAAAGGACTCTGTGTAATCAACGTAATGAGACTTGTTCTTTTCGATGTTGTAACAATCTCTTTGAGGTGGCGTATGTCTCTGGACTGTTCTAACATTGTCTAAGGCGCAACATTGGCATAGGCATGAAAGGAATGAAAGAATCCTCATTCTAGAGCAAAACCCTAGAAGGAATAATATGGAGTAGATGCACTTGAGCATTACCCTGTTGGAAGAGAGGATACAATAAGTTGCAAGTAGTTGGAGGAAACCGTCGTCTTACATTATCTCCTTCCTTCCCCTTCCCCTGTCTTCCTCAACGAGGGGAATGATGAAAGTAATGAAATGCTTTCAGCTTTTTAAGGTTCGCTGGATGGAGAAATGAGATAGTCAGCTTATGATTGCATCTTACTCTGAGCTGAGTGAGTATGTTGTGGTTGGAGCGTCGTACGAGGAAGGTGAACCTTATACTTGAATGCAGCACGATCTGCTTGATTAAATAGAATTTTTTGACGGTGATACTGTTTCTCTCTCGTCGGAGGACCGGAGGAGGCGTATCTCAGGTGGAGAGTCGTTTTCCAAACGGCACCCTTCTTTATTACTTACATCTTGGCAGCCCTATTTATGGCAGGCAGTGCAAAGATATGTAACGCTATACTTTATTGTCTAGATTTATGCAACTACATTTTACCTTTTATTTCTAAACTCTAAGGCTTTCGGGCATAATATACTTGTGCACAAATACTAGCTGCACTTGTATATTTTTAAGCTGTAGGAAGCATTTGATTCAATCTGCAACCTTCGTCGTGGTTCTGCTTAGAAGCTCCCTTGATGACTTCCGTACATTCGTAGGAAATTGAACTGCTTCTTGTGAAGCCGTTCGGTTGTACTTGAGCAAGAGTATCAGTGACTATAGCTCCAATGGAAGTTGGGATGGATGATTTTTGTGTGAAAAATGCTACAAAGTGTAGTGTCGTATTAAAGTTGGGGTCTAATAAGAATACGTTTTTTGTCTAAGCAGGTTAATGCATATTTTGATTTGAATTGTGCAAGGTATTGTTACAATAATTGTAAAATTGTGTCTCAACGTAATGCTTGACTTGCATAAGCATAAATGTGCAACATATTTCACAGGGTCTAATTTTTTGTGTATGTTTGGCGCGATATCGATAGTAATATGCTAAAGAAGATAAGATCGGATTGTAGGAGTAGGCTCATGAATCATGAACTAATGCGACAAAAGGTCTTAACATCTTAATCTTAACTCCAATGGTGCAACGCAATTTAATGTACCTAAAATGCTCTTTTGCTAAAACGTATAAATTGAGCGTGAGTCACAGACATTAATGCACGAGTAGCGGCTCCTTTTATGAAAATAAGTCAAACTCTGAGATTAAAACTCTTTCATAGATGACTTGTATCTGGGTTGATATGATGCATAAAATGGTTTTCATGAAAAAACGTATATGCGCTTCTAGAAGATAATCGCCTTCATCATACCATAGAGGAAATGAGTGCGGGACCGCATTGATGGATAGGAAAGGAAATGTGCTCATTTCATTGTAAAAAGCCATAAACTCTGAGTGTGGAAAATTTGAGGCGTATCTGGTTCCCAAATCAGCAGCAAATTCTTAAACGTGTGCACTATAAGCAGTAGTACACAGGAATGGAAATTTGTAGGAATTACTAAATGTAGCGGTTTCGTGATGAATTTTGCATGACTCCGTTATCTATGGGAATTGTGTGCTCGTGTGAGTCCATCCGTGTGTTAGCTCATTTATCACGATCCTGTTTCGGTTGAATTTTAGTCTGGCAAGAAGTGTTTTATTAGGCTTGGGATTTTGAGTATATGTGCGACGGTTATATTCAACACAAGGGTAACACAAACGGTTTTTGTTATTCTTCATCTTCATATCTTCTCAGACATCTCAAGATCATTTAAAGAATATAGTGCCTAAGTGCAAGGCAAGATACTGGGATCCGTCCGTAAAATGAGAAATGCTTATGACAAGCGAAGGAGTAGCATAAGTAAACAAAATTTAACTGATGAGGCTGGTTTAGTTGAGATAAAACTTTTATTTCTATAAAATCACAATTGACAAAAAGTTGCATAAAGTTAGCACTTTGTTCAGACGAGTAAACTTACAATTTACATCAGAGTTGCATAATGAACCAGTGAGTTCTAGAATGTATATACGCCTTAGGTACGATGAGCTCATTACAAATCGCAACCAAATGCACTCGCATCCGATCCTACCACATCGCACGGTTAAAGTATGTTTTGAGCCCAATTTGGCGATGACGAACTCGGAAAAGTAAATTGATACACATTGGTGATCAACTTGAAGGAAAAGCGGCTGCGATGATAGCAGTATCGTGAAATTAACAAAGTTGAAAGATGAATCACTTGTGTACATGAAACCTACTAAAAGTAAGCACACATTCGAACGTTTTTCTCCATTACGTATGCACATGTCTTTTGAAAAGTAAACTTCATTAATGCTCATCATAAAATGTCGCCGCATCCCAATCAGGAAATAAGCAAGTTGTCACACGCGGACTAAACTTTTATGGTTGATTTTAATTTCCCAATAGATATGAACTCGTCGTATTTTCCCTTATGTGCTTGGGCCATATACTCGGCGGATGAAACCTTTCATAATCAATACAGCTTTGAGCTTATGCTGCGGTGTGATAGTTTGGTTTAAGTTTAGTAGGTTGACGTTGGCCAACTGTGGCACATGGTTGACAACACTTTTGTGCTTACGTATTTCCGAGTTTCCATTTACCTCTTTGCGAAGTTACATAAAGCCTCACAGACATTAAACATCTCATATCATAAAGGATAGATTGACGTATGACAAATTGCTAAAATACAAATGTGCATGTGTACGTACATGCGTATTCGAAAAATTAAGTTATGCATATGCATATGAACCTACGTATCATCATGTGAATGATGCGAATGAGCTTCAACAAGGATAAATGCTGGTTTAATAATGAAAATGAAACAACTCCATATTCTCAGTATTTCCAAACCTTTCTTGTGTAAGTAAGCAATTAGAGGAGTTTGTGTTACACAAATTTTATATTTTACAAATTTCTTAGGCTTTAGTTTTTGGGGCTATGCTGGATGTGGACTGTTTTTATAGCGAAAGCAAATTTGAGGACTCCAAACCTCATGCTAAAAATAATAAAATCGAAGAAGTGCCTAAAATTGCGTAGCCCATCCCTGCAGAAGCAGTATCTCGTTGATTTGCTGCGAATTTGTATGTCACGTAGTCACAGCTCCCTATAGGCCATACATAGGCACACAATTACACTAGCTAACTCTCATCAATTTTGTTTTCGAGTGACAATAGGAATTCAGGTTGAAGTCTCTCGAAAGTTATAGTGTGTGAGATAGTGAGATCTCAAATGGCTTCATTTGCTCTTCCACGTCGTACACAGCAGCAACAACGTCTGTACGCATGTTTTCATTTTTTTGTAGGTTGCTCTCCGATGACGAGGGAGAATGTGACATTTTGTGAAGGAAATAGGATCATTCAGAATCACACGCCTCTGGCAAATGTAATTTAACCCAGCGCACTACTTCTCCACTTTCGCCATGTCATTTCAGCTGGTTTAAATTGCAAATAAAAAATGTCGGCGAGTGTTATTCGACTGCGACTACAGACAGATACTAAAATGTATGTGCAAAGAATTGGGTGGCAAGCATCATACACTCGTTGTTTATTACCGAAACTGACGTAAATGTCAACAATGAAGAATGCATGGAATGAACAAAAAGCAGATAATAAGTAACATTTTGACGCATTACGAACCATATTTCCTACATTTCATGCTACCCTTCGCATCATGGATGGATGATCGTAATTAGCATTCAGAAGGCAGAAAATCGCGAACTGTCTCTCTTTTCTTTGCTCAAGTTTAGCGAAATTTCGAAAACTACTTGCCTTCCTATTGTTAACGATCCAATTTGAGTTTGACTTGATGAGATTCAGTTCTTGGTTCCATTTTTGGTATTCCTCATTTTCTAAAAGCGTTCGTCAGTAAAGTAAGCATCAAATCAAATGGCTTGTGATGTTGTGATGTCTTAATAACTGATTCATATAATCAACGATGAATGGCGATTGAAATTACCGTCTATCATCATAAAGAGGAAATTGTAACGTGTAACCATTGAAGATGCATGTTGAAAGTGTTCTAATCCACAAAAAATCAATGGGTGGCTGTATGGCTGTTGTCGACTTTCACTTTTAAAATATTCACATAAAAAAGTTCCGACAGCTCCGCTAATACTAACCTACAATACAAGTCTATGAATAAAACTTACTCAATTTGTTAGATAAAAATTATAATACTGGACTGATACGAGAAGTAACTCAATTCTTTGCATACGTTAGGTTTTTTATAGTTTGATGTATACACACTACGTGAAAGTGTTTACATACTTGTTAAATACTTGCATACAATTTGAGAATCCCTGTTTTCTTTAAATTTGACTTAACACATTTTATGAATGTTTTATGTGGGACGAGTTGTGTGTCGCTTGCAATACGCCCCTTGTCATTGTCAGAAGACACGCTGCCTGATTCCTTCGTAAACTACTGACTAAACTCTCAACTGTGTGGTGTGAGTCATGGTGAGAATCAACAAATGTTGGAGCTACTATATTCTCCTCGGGGTTACTTTGTTGAGAGAGGATTAAAATGTCAATAACCTATTGAATTGGGGTAGTTGCCACTTGTGATTGTTTATTATATCAATTTAGTCACAGCGCGTCGTACCATGAATTCAGTGAAATGTACCACTATCATCGTCATCAGTGCAAAAAAGTTGGTGTTGCTGTTCCCTGTAAATTCATTGCTGTATGCATTTAGAATGTCATGCTGTGAGCTGGAGCTCCGTTCCGTTGTCGACTCTGTGTTTGGAGTCGTTGTTGTTTGCATGTCATTCAAAATGTGTTATGACAGGCTCTGGCTGAATTTGCAGGCTATTGAATTGAGAGCCTATTGATGCTAGAGAGTAGGAGTAGAAGCCTTGAAGCGGTTTATTACCCTGGCTGGTAGGTAGGTGAACGCTTTGTTGTGCTAACTGCAACGGTTGTTCGTGGATCAATTTCGCATAAAGTTCAGAGAGCTGCAGATGACATGTCTGCCTGCATTTAGCATGCACCGTTCTAAACAAAAAACGGAACGTTTTTCTCCCCCCCAGTAAACGCTTCAATTGTCTTTGTTACGGAACGTTATGTATGACTAATTCAATACAGGCAAAAAAGAGTTTGCATTCACAATGCCAACTGCCAACGAACATTCAAAACGTGTAACGAATGAAAGGTGACGAACTTACTGTTTGTGTTGCCCTTACCAAACTGAAGGGTCATAAAGTTCATTTGCTAATCACTCGATGATTGCAGTTGCATATGGTGGGTGTACACTGCAACGAATTAGCAAGAGATGTACTCGTTTGCACTCGACAAGGACGCTACAAGAATAGCTCTTTAGGGCACAACCTATTACATTTCTTGGCATTGTTTATGCCTCTCAAGTTGATCGACCGGTCCTTTTAAAGTTCGTTAGTTTGGTCCTTCTTGTGTCCACGTAGCACATTTATTGTGTGCACATACATCCACCTGTTTGCACTCAAGTTCTGGGTTAATTACTCGCTTTTGTTCGCCGAACTGTCCTTTTTAATGATCTTCCTATCTACCAAGCTAGCGGCTTCCTAAAAAGTACAGTTAAAAGCTTCTTGCAACGTCATTGTAGTATGGTGTTCTACAACATCTTCCGAATTGGACAGTAGCGGAAAAGTAAAATAGCGAATTGTTCCTAATTGCATGTAACCGCTGGTCGCTTCATTTTTAGCAAAGTTCTTTGCACAGCAAAAGTGTGTACAAATTATTACAATTCAGTATTACAATTAAATACGAGAGCTCTGGGTAATTTCATAGAATCACTTTGCAAGTGATTAATGTTTCATGTTTCATTAATATAAAATTCCTGAAAAGAAAATAAGTTATTTAGTGTTTCCGTCATTAAGTAAAATATATTTTTCATTGCGTGGGTTGATGTTGATTGATTATCGTTTGATTGCTGCTACCGCACGTGGTTGAGTTGCAATGGAATGCTTACGTTTTCCCCTTAAATGCTGAAAATGTGTTTTAATTGAATCACTTTTGTTGTAAGGGAAAGTTTTAAATAAACATTTTAACGACTTCATCGTGCTTATTTTAATGACTTGAAGTTTGCGTATTTCCATATAATAGTTTTTCATTTTCTGCCAAACGGGAGTCAAATTAACATTAATTGAACATGTATGTGACTAGTTCTGACAATACCACGTCTTTGAATACTTGTCTGCATGTATGCCTATCTAAGTAATGAGAGAAAGGATTAAACATAGCTCTGCTGATGCTCGTTCTAACTTTTATGTAACGCATTTTGGTTGAGGGTTGAGGATGCAGCTTGTTGGAGGAAGTCAGCGGAAGTGCTTTGTTAAAAGACACACAAAAGACTCTTTTGAGACGAGTACAAAAGCAAGATAGGTACATTGGAACAGTAACTTAAAAGGCTTGTGCAAAATGACACGGCAATGAAATACTAAGATACGTACCCATCTGCTGAATTTATGCAAAAAAAAAACGCTCTTCTCTGGCGTCTTCCATCACAGGGTAAAATTTTGGGAGTTACGAAGCGTGACGTAATCATCAAAGGGAGTGTGTAATATAAAAACTCGCAAAAATACATGTACGTACGATAAGATCCTTCTGTACGTCAGTATTATATGCTTGAAGGATAGGAAAGGAAGGGTGTTTTGCGAAGAAGACAAAAGACTTTTTTGTAGAAAAAGGAGCATTGTAGCTGCGAAAGAAGCATGAGTAGAATCGAATGGATGGAAAGAATTAATTTATCTACCGTCCCATCTCAACCCAAGTAAAACCCACGTCACACTCTGGGGAAAAGCAAGACGAGTTTACTCTTGAGTAAGAGACAGGTGTACGCGGATGTCAGATGGATGAGATGAGAAAAGTGTTGAGCAAAAAAATGCTTCAAAATAATCACAAAAAGGGAGAGTAGATTTGAGCAAGACAAGCATGAAGGTGCTTATAAAACTGACGCTTTAAAACACCTCAATTTTTATACTTTATTTTTGTGAAATTCAACGCTTAATAATGCATGCAGAGAAGAGAGACAAAAGCGGAGAAGTGGGAGATGACTGACTGAACGAGTGAGAATGGAGGCGGAAATGAATCTATATGCTCGAAAATTTGAGGACTTTTTCTTTGTAGTTGACATTTTGAAAAGATGTGGGTGTATATGTACACATTTCTGCGTATAACACGACCAAGAAAGTAGCAAATCCTTTAATCCCCTCTGCTGCTGGTGTGCAATATGGAACATGTCTTTTCTGTTAGCGTTTTGTTCGTGTTCATACTTTGCCTATGAATTTGCATTCATGGAGTTCGTCTTTCAGCTCAACACTTTCCGTTATAGCCGAAAATTCATGAGTGTTGTAGTTGGATCAACCTATGCATGTGGTTAGTTTGGCAGTAAGGGTTCATGGATCGATTAACGACCCATGTTTCTCTTGAAATTGTCGTGCAGGATTTTCCCATTCTCATGGTGGACTCAATGCTCCATCTTAATCATAACTGTGGTGTGGGTTGCAGTTGTTTTAGGGTATGACATGACATAGTACACTGGCAGCTACTTAAATTATTACGGGATCGGATACACGGGGTTCAATACCAAGCTCCCTAGACATAATTATAATTTATGTTCAATGGAGACATGTCGGCGGGTGACAGACAGACAGAGTTCAATGGAATCATGAATGAAAGTTCGAAACATCGATAATTGCATAGATAACCTTAGTTTGCCTATGATTATGTAGCAGAAAGTCGTTTAATAGTTAAATAGAGTTGTGGGGTTAAAGAGAGAGAAAGTCATATCCATTTGCCTCGTTTGGGCTATTTTGTCAAATATGGAAGTTGGAAGTATAACAAATATTTGTTATTATTACTTTTTCAGCAACGCGATTAAATGAGTACATTCACAACTTCGAGCCACTAGACTACGACCCATCCGAAGTACATGAACACCACGGCCGGGCGAAAAGATGGGCAAACGAAGATGGCTTCGACGATTTTGGTTCTCTGGAACCTGAAGTACATCTCAACTTTAGAGCTCACAAGACACACTTCAAATTGAGACTGAAACGGGATGCTGGAGTCTTTAGTCCTAATTTGCAAATTGACGGGGATGCTGTAGATAGGAATAATGAAGTCGACACGTCGCATATTTACGCTGGGTATCTTGAAGGTATGCATACCAAACTTTATGGCCTATTGTAACGCAAGCGGCTTTAGATGCTAACCTCCGAATGAACGGGATAACTTGACGATATTTTCAGATGTGCCAGAGAGTGCCGTGTTTGGGTCATTGAGAGATGGAGTCTTTGATGGGAAAATCATCACTCCAAAGGAGACATTTTACGTAGAGAGATCACAAAAATTCCCATTTTCAAGTACAAACACCAGCCTTCATTCTGTGATATATTCGGAGCGCGATGTCCACGACCCTTATCATCAGAATAGAACAGGTATGTTGGTTACACGCGATAGGTGGAATCTTTGAAGAGGAAGAAATGTGATCTATTGTTTCATGTGTCTGTTATTTTTCGTTACTCTGCTGTAGGCCATGCGAAAGGTTGTGGCATTACCGATGAAGTCATGGAATGGATGGAGCAGATCCAGAACTCCGCTGTGGACGACATCGAAATAAAACATCCTAAAGGGAAGGCACTTCTAACTCCAATCTCCACTGCGGATAAGTTGACGGCAGACTATCCAAATGTTCTTGCCATGGACCAGTTTGATCAGGCTTTTGCCAAGTACACCAAAGAAGCGAATCAAGTCAAGAACGCTTCTCATGGTGGAGCCACATTCTTTGGTGATCCTAGTCGTGTTCGGAGAGCTGCTAGGACCTTTGCAAACTCAAAGACCACTTGCACTCTCTCCATTCAGACTGATCCCCTTCTCTGGCGACATATATCGGAACAGGTACATACATCCAGAGGGACTATCAATTTATATCATTAATCGATGTAAAGATCTTGTTAACCGTATGAAATTAATTATTTTAGGAGAGGACCACCGATGAAAATAAGATCAGGGAGGAAATTCTGTCGCTCATTGCTCAGCATGTCAAAGCCGTAAATCACATCTACTCGAATACGTTATTCGATGGTAAAGATCAGTACAAGAACATTAGATTTGAAGTCCAACGAATCAAGGTAATGCTTTACTCATAGCCGGAATTTTCAAAAGAAATAAATGAATTTTTTACAAAAAAAAACAATTTATGTTATGATTAAACTGATTTTATTGTTCGTATGTAATTCAGATTGATACGGATAGGACTTGCAAGCCAGATTATAGAGGGAATGATAGAAACCCATTTTGTGCTCCAAATATTGATGTCAGCAACTTTCTGAACTTACATTCCTTGCAAGATCATGAGATTTTCTGTTTAGCGTACGTGTTCACTTACCGAGACTTTTCCGGAGGGACTTTGGGTCTTGCGTGGGTTGCCTCTGCGTCAGGTAACAAACCACTCCAAGCGAAGCGCTATGGCTTCTCAGATTGCCACATGCACCAAAATATTACGTGTTATGCAAAAATCCATTTTTGTGTTGAACATATGTAGGCGCTTCCGGAGGCGTTTGTGAGAAATACAAGACCTACACTGAAACAGTTAATGGAAACTATCAGTCAACGAAAAGAAGTCTGAACACAGGCATCATAACGTTTGTAAACTACAACAGCCGAGTTCCACCCAAAGTTTCTCAGCTCACTCTTGCTCATGAAATAGGACATAACTTCGGCTCGCCTGTCAGTTCATCTCGCTTTTTATTTCATTAAAGAATGAAATATTCCGGTTGTATGCATAAAATAATTTTAAATTCGAATGTTTCCTCAAATCTACAGCATGACTACCCGAACAGATGTCGACCTGGAGGGTCGGACGGCAATTTCATCATGTTTGCGTCAGCCACAAGTGGAGATCGTCCAAACAACTCCAAGTTTTCAGATTGTTCCATCAGAAATATATCATCTGTTTTGGATGCTATAATTCACGACAATAAAAAAGTTAACTGCTTCATCGGTAAGTGAATTACACCCTAATTTCACGATCCATTTAGTACAGATATGGGCACTAGTTTTGTGTGGAATACTTATATCACACATCCTTTTTGGATACATCTTCAGCTACCAATGGAACATTCTGCGGGAACAAGATTGTGGAAGATGGAGAAGAATGCGATTGTGGGTTCGGGAGCGAGGAATGCGAAGAGATGTGTTGTTATCCACGGCAAGTCGGCGCAAAGGACCGAATGGAAAATCAGGATGCTGCTGGATGTAAACGGAGACCCTCTGCAAGATGCAGTCCGAGTGAGGGACCGTGTTGCGATAACGGTTGTCGCTACATTCACAAGGGCCAGAATATTCTTTGCAAGCAAGAAACAGAATGCAGCTACACCTCATATTGCAATGGGATCACTGCGCAGTGCCCTCCTCCAAGTCATAAAGATAACCTTACTGCATGCAATGATGGAACACAGGTCAGTGAATGCAACAATATGCAAAAATGCTCATTTTGCCAATTCCCTTAAAACTCTCATCTTCAATTTCTCAATTTTATGCGTAATATTATTAGGTTTGCCAAAATGGCGAGTGTCAAGGTTCCATTTGTCTTAAGTATGGGCTTAAGGAATGCTTCTTATCAAGTTCCGATAAGAATGTAGACAAGAGGAAGTTGTGCGAGCTAGCCTGTCTGGACGACAGTGGCAGATGTCGTTCCACATCTGAACTGAAGCTTACGGGTCTCCCCGGTGGGCTCAGTTTGCGACCAGGTGCACCATGCGACAACTTCCAGGTAATTAAATTCATATTAATTTTAGCATTTGGCACGGAAAATCCTTGTCTTTGTCCTGTTTGATGATGCAGAATTGATTCAATTTTATTCATGTTGCACAGGGATATTGCGATGTCTTTCTCAAATGCCGAGCTGTAGACGCTGAAGGACCTCTGGCTCGTCTCAAGAACTTACTATTCAATCGGCAAACGCTGTTGAATATCGCTCAATGGGTTACGGTAAGAAAACCAACAAGAAATCCTTCAGTGTTTTTAAATGTTTTGCGAGGTGTATAATATGACATTTTGTAGGAATACTGGTGGGCTGTTTTGCTGATGGGAGTCGGCTTCATAATTCTGATGGGACTTTTCATCAAATGCTGTGCAGTGCACACCCCTTCTTCCAACCCAAAGAAGGCACCTGCCAGAAGAATTGGCGACACTTTACGTAGACCTATAAATACTCTTCGAAGACATGTAAGCGCGCGGTAGCACACTGAAGATTTAGCTTCAAAAGATAACCCGTGTTATGCTTGCCTCATTTTAATTTCAGCGCAATCAAAATTATCGCGCCGCCAACTCTCAAACCCCTGTAAGTAATAGTCATAATGTGGGTGCACCACCGCCATATAGTGCGATAGTTCCTGGACCAAGCGCTCCTCAACGTCCGCCGCAAGTCCCTCCTCATGGTTTTGGTGAAGGAAGGGGTCCCAATAGAAATAAAGGTACACTATCATTCTCGTTTACACTACACCATTTTCAGGGTCCGGGGGAGTAGTAATAAAATGAAAATGTGTTAATTAATTTAACTTCAGGCAATGGGAGACCTCCTTCGAGCGGAAATCCTTACGCCGGAGCCTATCATAAATCAGATGCGCGACATCAGCAACATCGCGTTTGATGCTTCAGATACAATAGCGAAGAAGTTCCTGTGTAAACTATTTTTCTTGACTGAAATGTTTTGTTAATGCTAGTTTTTGTTGTATTGTACATAAATTCTCTGGTACACGGTTCCAAACTGGAAAGCTAGCATTTTCGAAAGAAACGACTTTTTAGCATTCCGCAAAGGTGGTGTTTTTACGACTATCTTTCAACATGAGGCTACAAAGGAAATCTTGCAAAAACTACAATCTTTACTTGTTACTTTAATACTCTGCGGTTAGCAATTTTTTTAAAAAAAAATCTCCGTTCCATTTCTGTCGATTGTTTGATAGGAAATATTTATACGTTAGCTGGTTCAACAAATATTTTACGAACAATACGTGTTGAACAAAATATAGCGATCTCAAGGATAAAAAGAAACTCAATTTTTTGTAATTCGTTTTTGTAAGAAAATTTGCCGTAAGACTTTTGACGGGCAGGAAAGCAATTTCCACTCTTGTTCTTTGCGTTAAATTCAAAACTACGTGCAAACCCTATGCAATGATTGCACAAAAAATGTTTAGAATTATATGTACAACATGTAAACGCAAGTAAGTTTTAGTTTTTGTTACTTTAAGTATACAAATGTTTAAAGTGGACGATGGGTAGGTTTAAGTTTGTTTTTGTGTATTATTAATTAGCTAGTTACAACTTGTTTTTAATGAATTCCTTGCATTTTAATCTCGAGTCACAAGCAGTAATTATTTACAATGTAAAAGCTTCCAATACGAACACGTTGGTGTTCGGGAAAGCTGTTATTCAGAAAAGGGCGTCCCCTATGATTATGAAGTTTACTCACTCTCAGTACCGTTAGGGTTATTATTGCAATCAGTTTTAATGGCAATCTTTTCTCTAAAGCCTGTATAGTATTCTAGTCGTTCTTTGTATCATAAAAGCGTGGCATGTGTGCGCATGGTCATGATTTATGATAAAACATGCCTCTTTTTAAAATCCCGTGAAAGGATCCAAGTATACTTATTCCCTTGATAATCATGTTGAAACAATTTCATTGTTGGATTTTTCTTTTCGTTTATTTATAAGTTTTCTTACAATGTATCCTCTCTCTCCTTTACTAAACAAGTCTTATCTAAAAGCATACAGTAACAATTTTTGCATTGTAATGTGCATCGTCACAAAAAAAATGTATGAATTAATACGGAGAACCCACAATCCTTGATGACGTTGTAATTTTGACGAGTAGTCACTATTTTGTATGTGTGTAGTTCGAATCCGTGCCAAACATTATTGCTATAAAGTTATGCCGATTTCAGCAATCCTTTTTACCTACCTATTCATTTCCCTCTACCCTTCTACTGCGCTGTAATAATACCTGGTGAAGTAATGATTGCCAAGAGAGCGGTGTTAAAATATTCGATGACATTGATTGTTCAACAATGTTTACAGAATCATTTGTTCTTGGTACAAAAGAACAGCCACTCTGGCCACACACGAATATTGTCAACCTTGCCGAGGTTCGAAAAAAATGCCATAGAATGCACATTTATTATATGAGGAGAGGAGAGACATTTTGTTGAACTCTTTAGTTATGTTTTTTTTTTGATAAAACTGCAATTTCCACGACGGCCGTGTTTGCCATTCTCCAAACTTTTTGCTATTCTCTTTAAGCAAGAGCATGAATATGCGGAGAAATTCATTGTTTGTGTAAAGAAGGGAGTTGCAGAGACATGAATATTATGTAAAGTGTATGTTATCTAAAACTGATCTATGTGTACTCGTCAATTATTCATCATTTATACTTATACCGTATTATTATTGCTAATCTAAGCTATTCGTAATAAAAACTTATCTTGTAAGACTACATAAAACGAAGAAGAAAAGTCAAAAGAAAAATATGTTATGCGATAACTGGATGGTGAAAATAAAGGATATTGAATATTGATTGTCAAGAAATCGAAACCAGACTAGTAGGATTGGTCTAATAATCGTAACATGCGTAACCCATTGATCATTCTATATACTTCTATCAATTATCGCAACGAGTGCAAAATTCTCAACCTAGCATATATTCACCCAACCAAACAGCACAACTCGCAAGTTGACCCCAATGCGTTATGAATTATGACATTTTTGCATTTGAACCTGGCTAACACCTTAGACCGATTACAACTTCCGCTCTAATAAAAAATGCGTGAACAAGGCCCATCCATGAAGATGATCTTAGACCCTTGCTTTGCAAATATAAAAAAAATTGCACGACTCTTTGAGAGCACAAAAATTATGACGCACTCATCTCGCCGTCATCATCGTAATAAATAAAGATGACTTGAGTCCCCCGTATCTCCACATCCCCAAGAAAATGCGTTGCTGGAACAGTGGCTCCCGTCGAGGGCTCGGAACATGGGCTGAATTTCCCCCTGTAATAGGCCATCACAGATTTGAAGTCGTCATCATGTTGTAAATCAAAGATGATTTCATGCCTCCTTTGTCTCCTCCGTAAATCCTCCGCATCCGTATAGCGGGTGACGGGAACAAACGAGTTTGTCTCTTCCACACGGATTTCCAAATCCTCAAACTCGGCTACAGGCATTGGGGGACAGATGAACTTATTCGGGTTCTGCTTGAGCTTGTCGTACCGTCGCCAATTTGCCAATGTGTCGTTTGGAGTGAAATCATATACTTGAGCCCAATGTGTAGCTTTGAAATTTGACAACTTTGCTGATGCGAAATGATCTGAAATGAGAAGGTTCAAAAATCAACCAAAGAAGAAGAACAAACTTGATAGAGCCACACACAAAGGAAAGTTGTTACATACATTTTTATAAAAAAAGCATATTTTTCGTTACTACCTTTGATGCCTTTGTAGCTCAAATAATATGGTCCAATGATAACTTCCGATGATGCCTCTATAATTGGGTCAGATTCACAACCAACGAAAAGGTATATGTTTTGACAGTCTCGGAGACGCAGTTGGGATGATGAGCACATTAGGGTGCAGTTCTTGGAATCCCGAAGGAATATGCTGGCGAGACAGCCAAGTGAATTCGATTCTTTTCATCCATTTCTCACACAACAAACATTTCATTATTATTTAGACGATAAACTTTGTACCTGTTAGAAACTGGTCCTGTGACAATGATGCAGTCGTTGCAGTCATCGATCGTTATTGTGCTCATGTGGTCGAGCAGAAATATTTTGCAGTTTGTGCAGTTGCGAATGATAAACTGCTGGCCATTGAGTTCCCCTGGTCTTTTCACACTCTGCGTGGAGGTGAGGTACTCGAGGATGTACTCGGACGGATCCAGCTTCCGTCTTTTGTCCCTGCGAAAAATGAGAGATCGTCGAAATGTTAACTGCAAAATGACAAAGCAATATTTTGTAGCATCGGATTATACGTGCAATATACTTTATTCAATTATTGTCAATAAGTCAATACTCAAGATGTGAAAAATGCGTGCATGTGAGTGTTAATTGCAATAAGCTGTAATAATAAGTCATCGTCTAAACATGCTCACCATGAATATTCTTTGGTCTCTTGTAAAAATTCATGCTGTGTATCACTGGAAAGTGTTAAACTTTTGGGATCTTTACGGTTACACAAGCATTTGCAGTACGAAGATGTAATGCATTTTGTTAACTTTGAGCCCATTTTCTACCATAAACCTATGAAATGTTGCCCATTAAATATATGCTGCCTTTACACATTAAGAAACTTTAATATAATTTAAGGCCGACGCGCACCTAACACATTTCAGTTTAAAAAGTTTCAACTAAAGTTTCCGAAAGCAAGAATGAAATTTCTTGGATTGTGGATATTCAAAGAGGTGACACAGAGTTATAACTTGTCTACCACGTATAGTAATAACGTTTTAGCACAAACAATTATTATTCGTCTCGTCGATATCAAAGAAAGCAATGGTCTGAAACATATCATAATCTTTATAACATAGCCCCCACTTGAACTAGATATATGCTTCTACTAGCCTCTCGACTGCCTCTGCCACCACCACCACTGCCTCAGTGTTTTACCTTGACGGGGGATCTCCACGGCTACACGTTCAAAACAATTCTCCAGACATTAGGACTACCCGAATGGGTTATATGCTCATCGTCATCAAATGCCACTTGTTTAGGCTCTTGGTTTAAGGTTGGATTACGTATGGAAGCCGTTGGCTACTGTCGTGATCCGTCGGTCTTCCTGTGAGAGTTTGGTGATAATATTACTTAAACGGTTTGAGTTTAACGTGAGACAAAAGTCCTCTTCCAACGAGGGAAGTTGTCTATCAAACAATTTCTCAATTCATTTCCCTTCAATCTAAAACAGTTGCATCAAAAGAGATTCCCCTCGTGTCCATGATCTACACAAGTCTGTATGCAATACAAAATGCATACATACAAAGGAGGAGCACACAAATGCCAAAGATATCTAGAGTGAGAACGCATTGAAACTTGAGATTGAAGAAACTCATGTGTGCATACTTTGAAAGACGTAAATTTACTGTGAAAGTCGAGAACAAGCGAAAGGGAGAGGGGAAAGTTTGCTGATGATGTTGGATTGTAATTCATTTCATTATTTTCATTCTGAATTCTTTTTATCGCTGAAAAGATGAGAATTTGAAGTATATGTGCGTATGTGTAAAAAAAGAAGGGGAGACGGAGAATACGGAGTTCCAACGTTCCAAGAGTGAAAGGGACGGGGATTGGATAAAAACGAGAAGGTAAAGTGGAGAGAAAGAAATGCAGTTTTTGAGATACGAAAAGAATGCTCATTCCAACCCCATTTTTTGAGCACACAATTTTCTCCCTATTTTGATAAATGGATGCGGGTAGAAAAATATCATCACAGGAAAAGAAAGGGGAACTGGAGGCTGGGGAGAGTTAACCATACTCTGAGATTTGTTGAATGACCCAGCCGTACAATGTTTCATAAAGCAAGTTAGCGATGCATTGCCGATGCGAATCAGCCCTAAAGGTAGAGAATTTTCGCCGGACATGGTACTCCTTTCAACTACTGGAAACAGATCGGAACCAAAATCGTGAAGAGAAAACGCGGACGCAGAGGAGGAAAGAAAAACAAGCGTGATAATCCCGTGCACCATGCAACAAGCTATACCTGCTTCGTAAACTAAAAATGTTTGATTTTACTTCTCACCAACATTGTTCTCTATATATTTTTACATATTCGTATTATTTTAGAATACTGAAGCATGCTGTGATAGTTTTCTCTGACAGCAAAACAATTTAAATAACTTGTAAATGTGGAAAAAAGGTCATTGGCCATAATAAATGGCAAATTTCAGGTATGAAAGATATCGTCGATCAACGATACCATCTTTAGTTAGATTATTGCGT
>JAQFZW010000104.1:0-114512 GCA_034687055.1 Heteromurus nitidus | reverse complement strand
GGGCTGGCGACCTTCGGTCGCCATAGATTGCCCAGCGAGACCTGACGGTCTCGCAAAATCCAGACGAATCAAAAATACATCACAAAAACGTGAGCTTATATATGACTTGCATATATTATCTGGTTGCATAATGGCAAAAAAAAATGCGACTCTGAAAGCGCAGTCGGAATTACGGTTGTAATAAGGTTCATATAAGTACATTATCTAATAATATAAAACATAAAACAAAAAAGTTGAAAGGAAAAAAATCCATATTATGAATGCATCCAAACGAAAGTAAGCTCGAACGAAGTTGAATGAAGTTATATTCAAAAAAAACATGATAATCTGCTTTTCCTTTCCCTTAAATTTCCTTTTCGTAGAATGTGGAAAAGAGAGGATGTTGATTGTGCGCTGGTGGTGCAGCAGCTAATGTCAGAGTCAGAAGTGAACTGTCAAGTCAGTAAATAAAACGAATCTTGACAGCTGGTTCCCATTGCGTCAAGGAGAAAGGCGCAAATAATATACATTTTTTGAGAGAAACATATGTACCAAGATAAAGCAGGATAGAGAACAAAAAGGTGAACTAACATCTCCTTCCTGCTGGTGAATAAGAACACATATTTTTTCTGAAAAAAAAACAATGCAGACTTATTTATATAAAAAATTCTTTTGGCTCCGTATCCACATGGTTTTTTAGTTTTCTCCTCCTTCATCCATTTGGCATTGAGGATCTATGTACTTACGTATTGTCTTTTCCTCTAAAACATTCATAAATAACGTCTGTTCTCATTTTGTAAATGAAATGAGAACAAACAATCAGAGTATAAGGATGTATGAGGATGAACTTTTGTAAGCAAAAGAGGAACAAAAACCTTGAGAGAGTTTTTCTTTTTTCTTCTTCTTTTTTAAAGACAGAACATTTTCATGAGGGAAAGGATTACGTGTACTTCTCATTCTGGATATTTACTTCTCCGTGTTGATGCCCAAAGCTTTCTTGTTAGATCCCCCTTTCTCACAAAACTACCTAACTAATTCACACAGCCAGAAGAATCAATCCCTGTGAAAATATATATCATTTCGTCACTTTCTTTTCCCACTCAGCCTCCTCTTCCCTTCTTCTTCTTCCTCTTCCCCGAGAGCCGTCGCTTTCAACACCCTGAGTATAGACTTTAGGTTTTTCATGTGTGCTTTCACTCAAAAACTGTTTGTACAAAATGGTAAATGCTGAAGGGCTGTGTAAGCATACGCTCAATGTAACATTAACTTTTCTAAGATATACACACACCTTAGTGTGTGCCTAAGTACATGCAACCACTTTCACTCCAAACTCCAAACCAAACCACACACACGAAATAAGAGAGCACACAAAATCCTCGGAGAAAAAAGTATATAAGTACAAGAAAGTTGTACATACCGGATTTTTTTGTGCAGTATAGTGTGTTTGCAGAAAGTCAATCAGAATTAGGGAACTTTGATCCCGTGTCTAGCTTAGTTAAGAAAACCATTGTGTAACCATTTGAGCGTGAATATACTTTCAGACACGAAAATAGTATATGTGTAGTAGGCATATGGAGGAGAGAACCAGGAAGTCAAACTATTTCTTTTACCCCGTGCGACCAAAAGCCAGCACAGTGTGAACATTTGTTGATCAGATGAAAGTGACTAACACATACGAGAGAGAGAGAGAGAGAGAGAGTTTTTTGCTCCTTTCACCAAGAGCGGAAAATGTGCCTATCCCGTTTTAGCTCCGTTAGCTAGTTTTTTTTCTCTCCCTTGACTCTCTCCGATAACATTGGGAATGAGAGAGAGGGGGAGCCTTAAAAGATTAAATATGAGTTGACTTACGGAAAAACTCCATGAATTTCCCAGGGTGAACGGCAACATCACCATTTCCACCGTACTTTATTCATCTTGTCGTAGATGCATGCACAAAAAGTACGTATGTACATACGAGGTAATATGGTTACAGTATCTACAGACAAGCCGCGCACTGTCATACTTCACCAGTGGCCACGTCCATATGCGAGCCTCTTAGCCAAAAACTCAAAGCTCAATCTGAATTAAGTTCTGGCTCACTTTTACTTTTCGCCTTCTATAAAAACGTATACCGATATCTTGTGAGAGGCCAAATAAGCACATGTGTTGAGAGCGAAAGTGTGTATATTTGTGCAAGTGAAGTTCCTTACGTATCTATCTACATTTTATATCATATCCTATGAGGATAATGTTTAGGTAGCTCTTGAACTCAGTGACTACTTTTTTTTATCTAATATTCTCCATCCTGACTGCTCCTATTCGTAAAAAACTAATGTTCCGTTATTTCTTCATCATGATATTGCTTCCTCTCTCTCCCCATCTTCTCTCTCTCTCCTGCCGCTGCCGCTACCACTTACTTTTCTCCTCCTGCCATCGCATTTTTTTCTCTTCTATTCCCTCGTGCTGATATATTACATTATAGTATACTTATCTAAGCAAAAAAGTTGAGGAAAAAAGGAGGGAGAAATGGAGGAGAATAAAAAAAATCTATATGGTCCTTTCTCCCTTTTATTTCTTGAATAATGGCATACTCGTAGGTATGTAATCTGTTTGAGGATGTTTGCAAAAAAAGACGGCTAACTGCTTACTACCACTAGCCCGGGCTCTCTTTTTTCCTTACTTTTATGAATGCACGCATGTTCGGATATATAGTCATATGGTTAGTGTATGCATCTATAGTAGACATTTACTTCGTCGTCGCACTTTTTTGTCCCTTTTCTAGAATGGTCCATAGTTCAGTTGAGAGAGTCATACAAAGTTTGCATGCATGCCGCATAGCATATTTCTTTGGTATTCTATCCCGTTAACTACTTTTGGTCTGCCAGCTGAAAATATAGGTGCATTCGTGGTGTAATGTAGCTTGTGCTCTGTCTGATGTATGTGTTTGTCCGGAGCAAATCATGTATCACGTATTACGGCCTCGATTTAATGTATGGTGTACACACACAAAAAATATATCTACAACGACAACAGGACAAAAAAATACGACCCACTCACTTATCCTCTGACTACCTCCGAATAGGAAAGGACATATACAGAGAGAAAAGGAGTTTTTCCCCTTGTGTTTGCACGAGAAAGAGGAAAGCCTCAAGTTTGAACCAGTTTTAAGTAAACTAATGTACTTACACGAATCCATGAATGGGCACGGAGCTTGTGACGTTGGTTGGTGGCCTGGCATACGACCATGAAGAAACGAAAGCAGATTTATATACAAGTTATTTATACATCGTCCATATATACAAACAAGCTAAACTTCGCAATATGGATATTCTCAGTTTGGATTTGCGCTTTCTTTCTCTCTTCCTCGTTCTCTTGGAAGATGCCTTTTTCTTCTTCTTCTTCCACTCTCAATGCCTGTCCGGACAGGGAAATGCGAAGGAAAAAGCAAATTTATTGGCACTCTAGGATTGAGTTTCGAATGAGACCCTGCTGTTTGATATGGCGTGATGGGAAAGGAAAGATCTCGGTCGGAGGTCCTTCTTTCCACTTTCACTTACTGTCTTCTTTTCTCTCCTCCTTTTTTGCAACTTTTTCTCTCACGGGCTGATTTTTTTCCGTAATGTAGTTGTAGGAATGTTTTCTTCGTATAAGTGGGATCATGAAGGCATAAGACAACATTCATAAAGGAGAAACTACACCAAAAAAGTAGTCCTACACACCCGAAGAAGTCGAAGTTAAGAAATGCTGTTCCTTTTACACCCTTCAAATTCCCGATCATTTTTTTCTTGACAAAATATTCAAAATCGTACATCTTATTCCTACTCAAATTCCGCTAATAAAATACATCCTTCTCTGAGGGTTGGTATAAGGTATGTGATATTCCCATGAGCAAAAAACTAAACTATTCCAACTTCCTCCATCTGTACAAATAAATACCAATCGAAAAGGAGAGAAACAGGAGTAGGTCACATGAACAAGTTTTTTTTTGCGAAAAACCCAGTTCACATCTTGTTTTCCCCAAGTCTTCTCTCTCCTTTCCAAAGGAAAGGAATACAAGCGACGACATTAACTGACAGTGACATGACTCACTCGATAAAGGAAAGTTTTTCAAGCAGCATGTCCATATCCATAACTAATCTTTCTGGATGAGGAAAAAGTGTAGGATGTTGACACGCTTGGACAATTAGACTGTTTACAAAGTGCACAAGTAAAGGCGAAGGATTCGCATATAAAAGCACAGAGAGAAAGAGAGAGAGAGAGAGAGAGAGAGAGAGAGAAAACGACCTTGTCATGTCGTTCCCATCCCACGGAATTCCAAATATATCAGAGCAAACTCAACTCTCATAATCCTTAACCTTATTTTCACTGTCAGCGGGAAAGCGAATGGGAAAGCAAATGAGGAATTTTGATGTGAAATGCAAAACCGTGCTCATCTATCCGCGTAAATTCTCTTTTCTTTTATCCCCCCAATTCTGGTATAATGATTTCCATTGACTTGTTTACAAAAAAATCTCTGTGAACAAATCATTGTGAGACAACTCTTTTTCCCAGCCTACTTTTTTGTCCTGGAAATGTAACGTAATCATTCGATTTGCCATCTTTTTTAAAAAGCGACCAGAAAACCAGAGGATTTGGCGGAAATGAGCCATAAATCTAATCCTAAAATAGCTTTATAAAAAAAGAAGGAAAAAATCGACCTCCAAAATCCTTGTAAAACATGCCACATCTCTTGTGTATATGAACATTTATTGAGTGTAACTGGTCAGTTCATAGTTCATGGAGAGAGAGAGAGAGCCAGTGGCGATTGTCTACTTTTTCTATCTCTGACTTTTTTTTATCAGAAGGCCATACCCAACTACAAATAGCTATTTACTACAGTAAATACAAGACACGTTTTTCATATAAAAAATACCCGCTACGAAAACAACAGCGAGAGCGAGGAAATACACACATACACGATGAGAAAGCTGTTGATTTATGTGCCCACACCTTTCACACTCCCAATCGGTTTCTTTCACTTGGATTATTTTCTCTTTTATCATTGTGGCATCTGGGTCGTCCTTTTTAGTGAATTGAGTTGGCCTTTTCCCGTCCTCGTTCCCTCTTCTCTCTCTCTCTCACACACACCCCACATGTTTCCCTTTCGCTTTCGCCCTCCTCTCAAACAGACAAAAAACTATCCTTTTAAAAAAGCTCGTCCTCGTCCCACAGATTCGTCTCGATCACCACGTAGAAAAAACTTCTGCGCCTGCTGTAATCTACAAATGCTGACAGAGGACAAAACGAAATACAGATTCAATCGCTAATCTGCTCTCTAGGTACATAAACATCTACTATATCACTATGACCTTCCCTTGTCCCACTGGTACAAAAAAGAGACGTGTGATTTTGGAAAAAAACCTTCAAAAAACCTTAGGAATTTGAATTTAGTATAGGACGTTTTATACAATGAAGATTAGTGTGAGCAAAAGAGAAAGTCGTGTGAAATACTTTCATTTAATCATTTCCTTTTCTGGAATCGTGTCGGACTCCATTAGAAATTTAGAACCCCTGTTCAATACGAAAAATAAAATCGTACTAAACACATTTTATATTCATATTATTTCACGCACTACTAAACTTCCTGAGAGATATAGGACGAGAGGGCCCCCCTCGCTTCAGCTTTCATCAGAGTGAAAAGTCCCTGACACAGCGAAATTATTCTTGTTTTTAGTTGAGAGTGGAAAATGGGCGCTTTCATGCTTAAACCAAAATAATTCCCTTTAAATGAACTCATACGCTCCAATTCCGTCTCGTTCCAGTCAAAACTCAAATTGCAGAAAAATTAGTATAGGAAACAGTAGTAAACATTATATTATGTGCACTACTTACTACTCCACGTGTATGTATATTTATACTATCTTTATAAAAAAGTATTTTTTATTACTACGCAAAAAAAGAATCTCATGAGCGAGCGAACAACCAACGGAATAATCTGGCTGAAACGAAGACACATAAACTGGAAACCACTTATTACCCCACACGCTTGATACGACGTCCTTCCTTTTCCTCCATCCTCTCCTCCTCCTCCTATATTCATTCCTGTCTCTTTTCTTAACGTGAAACTGAGTGACAGTGACAACGAACCGACGGTGTCTTCTTATCACATCAGCATCTGTCTCTGTTCCCACTTGCAGAATCATCATCATTACTTTCAAAAAAAGAGATTGGAAGAAGGAGTGTACATCTCCACCGTGAAACTCAAACTCATACATCCCTTCTCCTCCAATGGTCCACACATATATTTTCGAGAGTGTGTGGAGCAAGTAGCAAAGGAAACGAAACATGTGAAAATGGAAGGGGTAGTGATGTGCTGCTCCTCTTCTCTCTCTCTTTTCTCTGCAAACACGGTTTCTCCTTGTCTTGTCTGATTTTCTTCATCCATGTCTTCTCCAATCCAGCTGATTGGATGCATATTCAGGAAGGAAAAAATCCTGGTGGATACGACAAGATCCCTGTCTTCGATGTACATATGTATATGCACATGTATCTATATATCCCATTGAGACTTTCTCTATGCTCTATACCCATTTCAACTATCAGAGTGAGCACCAAAAGAATTTCTCTCAGTCAAAGAATAAAAAATGAGAAGATACAATCTTATACAATATGCAATAACAGAAAAAGGGAATCTGAAGGAGGAAAATAATAGAAAATTGTGGGGTAGTTGATATACACACACACAAAAGGTTTCTTATAGTTATATATTTAGTGTATGTGTGTCTCTTCCCTTTTCCTCTCCTCTGCTATCCCTATCCATTGCATTGAGTAATGAAAACTCATTTGTGAGATTGAATCTATTGAGAAGGCACTGAACCTTTTTCATCGTCTCGGTCTCAGTTAGCTTTACTTTAGGTCTCGGAGAGAAAATAACATCTTAAGGTTTGGAAACATGTTTCTGAGGGGAGGCCAGCCTTGTGTCTTAAATCCTATTGTCTTTTCTGAGAAGTGTTACTTTCTTCACTCGTGGCGTACGCAGAGCAATGCTCTCTTTCTCTTGAAGCGCTTTTTTGTTTGTTCGCTTTGTTCCCTTGAAGGTTCGTGGAAGTCATTACTTGTCCATTCAAGGAATTTTTTGGTTGTGTCGGTGTAGCTGTTGTGATCAGCTATTGTGTGCGAGTCTGTAAAAGGGTACGTGTTTCGTTTCGATCAAAGATTTTATTTTCCATCCATTAATTTCGAGGCGGGACGCACTTCCGAAGTGCCCTCCCGAAGTTTTAACGAGATTCCTATCACTCACAAAGCCACAAAGTATATTAATGAATGAGAGAAGGTTAAATAAGTAAAATGGCCATTACACCGCTACCCAATACCTCGTCAGCATCAATTTCGGATGAAATTCCATCGCAGACCAAATTCGGGGAACTTTATTTTTTGCTTTGAACTTCACGTTCGTATTCAGCACATACGTAGACTATATATGTGGGAGTAAGCTGATAAGTGGTTTAGCTATTTCGCACTATTTTTTTCAAGGTATAAAGTTGACACAAAAGACGTTTCAAGGATATGAGATAGTAAAGCCACATGTTTTTCTATTTATGGCCTTAACGCACACACTTTATTACCATCCCACACTTTCTAATTTACGCTAAGATTCATTCATCCATGCATTCCGCTTTCCTTCCCCCTTTTTTAGGAGACCATGTACATAAAATAAACTAGCATTAAAACCGCAGCAAAGAAAAAGGGAAAAGAGAAGGAAAGAAGAAAGTGGGGGGTTTTACGTTTACCCTCTCTCTCTCTCTCTCGTCTCGTCTTAAATTCCTCTTGATGTATATCTGGTGTAAATAGCCCTGTGCCTAACCCCTTTTTCCTTTCAGGAGGATGCCACGGAAAAAAGAATGTCTTTAAATTACACTCAAAGGAGCTCAACAACAGCTCTTTCCCTTCATCATGGTTTATTTAAACAAGCCAAATCCATTAGTTAAGAATATTGTGATGGGACGACGAGGGAAAGTGTATATGGCCTTCTTCTGCTTGTGGTGGCCAGAGAGAAAAGTTATTTTTTTCTCAAGCTGAGAACTTGAAAGAGAAAAAGGGAAAAGACATGGCCTGCATTTGTGTACATAAGAAGACCAACATAAAAAGCAGTTTGCCAAGGCGGAACAATGCATGCTTCATTCATTGCTACAATGTATGAAGTAGCAATGCAGTGACTGCGGTGCAGTAAAGTAATCGTGATTATACGAGAGAAAGAGAGCTCATCACGTCATGTGCATCCGTACATGGATAAGACGAGTATTGTTATGTACTCGTTCAACCATGTCTATCCGAGAATCTCGACAGTTATCTCGTTACACTTGGATGAAGGTGGACGGAGAGAGGTAGCAAGCGCGTGGGCGGATTTGAAGTTGTTAAAAAGTTGTTTGAACGGCGATATTAAAAACAGGTTTTAATTACAAATTACGGAGAAATGTAACATCAAATTTTAAAAAGAGAAAAATATGTCGATGCTTGTTTGATGTGAGGAACAAACATAATTGTGCAATGTGAATATGGAGGCCGCATAGTATAAAAAATAAAATCACTTCTGAATGTTTACGTAACTTAAACTAAGGATGTATATGTCAGTGGAGCACCATTTGAATTAATTAAGAGTCAACTACTACAGTTCTCACAAAATTCTCGAAAACAGGACAATAATGAGACCATTAGTGAAGTGCAGTGGCGCTTCGTTAATTCTTTCTGTTTGTCAGCTACTAATCTCTAAAAAAAATTGTGAAGAAAATAATCTTGTTACTTTTCTGAAACTCGTTTGTGAAACGGAGCTGGGGTTTCGTTACGATTTGCATGAGACTAAAAGGAAAGTGGGTTCATTGTTATTGGACTTGTTACTTCCGGTTGCTCTCTCTGCATTGTCGAATTTTGTGGGAAACTTCTCGACTTTAGATGAGCTTTCTTTCTCTTCCTCTCCACATCCGCTTTGACAGCCATTAAATGTTCATGAAAAAAAAGTCGGCAAATGGGATGCAGAATACTTGACCTAAAACGGGGGAGTATAGTGTGAAGACGCGAAACGTGCTGAATGACTTTCACTCTAGTTTCTCCTAACATTGAAGATCTCTGTCATTAGTGTGACCCATTTGAAATTTTTTTCAAAGAAACCACACTCCTACTTTTTGAGATTTTGAACGAAACTCTCCCCCTCTTAGATAATGTGGGTGAACAATAATAAGTCTCCTCAAAACTAAATAGTTAGCAGAACAAGTGCCAAAATGTGAAGAGACGTAATAAGTTTACCCATGACACTTTTTTGCGATCCCAATTTTTTTAGCAAAACTAAAGAAAAACTGGCCCATCCCAATCCATATGTTTTCCAACGCTTATTTAATGTATTGTTCCAGTGTACATCGACAGCTTCGAGAAATACAATTTTTGGTAGCTTTCCAAACAAAAAGTATGTGTGTGACGAAAGGATGAGAGTGGCTATATAGGGCAAGCTTATCATTTGTCATATTACATGTCACTATACATATGGACAGAGTCAGACATGATTACTGTAACAAGTCGATTTACGCAAAGACAAGGCACAAAAAGGCTGTTACGACATTGATTGTGTGAGTACATTGGACTACTCCTGCACTACACCCACTTTGCTCTTGGACAGGCATGTGCGGGTACACCGTAAATAAATATTATATGGCACAAAGGAGTGAATGATGGGTACTTTGCTTGTCATTCGATATTCCAAGTGTAACATAACCTTCCTACGTCCTTCCACACTTTCTCGGTACTTTCCATTCCAACTTACTGTAGCTCCATAGTTTTGCTACCAATTTGTGTATAAAATACAGGGTAAGTGTAACAGGAGACATCAAGGAAGCAAGGTTCTCGGATTAACATAAAAATAGAAGAACAATACTGACGTATTTTGTCCTTGGCAGAATACAAACATTATGCGGATGTTTGGGCATGAATTACGAGAATTCTCAACGATGTTTTGTTTAAAAATTTGAGACAAGGAAGCTATTGAATCTTATTATGCAATGCAGTATCAATATTCAATACCCGTAGCTATACTTTATAGCTTCCTCACAATCTCATACTCGTCATCCTTCATAGAAGATAGCTGGAAGGGTTCGATGTGTACAACGATACGGTAAATGTGGAGTACTTTTCTGAAGGACATCTCAAGTTTCTCACGTCCATGCCCTTTCCGGCAGTATTTTAGGGATGTTTTCCTTTAAACTCCTAGCATTATGCAATTTTTTATAATGTAAATGATCCTGTTTTATTTCATCATAGTATCAACTACATTTCCTATATTAAATTTGCTCAAGTTTCTTCCAAATACACGTACGAAATGAAAATGGATACATCGCGAAAAAGAATCCAAGATGTAAAATGTAAATGGGACCCCGAAGCTAACAAACTTCCTACTCGGAAATATAGGATACGTATAGACTGTATAGACTAAGATGAAACGATTTCATCACTTGTCCTTGTTCCCTCTCTGAGTTATTCGTAGCACGCACATTTCCTACATTGAGCAGTGAGCACCATCACACAGAGAGACGGATCTTTTTTCCTCATCCTCAGGCCATGTATTTGATATGCATTGCAGCAAAATCTGCAGTTTCAAAAAGTGCTCCAGAGGCAATGAATTGAGGTTTTTTTGCAGTTGTATTTTTTAAAATTAAGAGATTTAAGAGGCAGGGCACGGCTCTCATGTAATACCCATTTGAAGAGGAACGATGTACAGATTTTGATGATATCGCCTCGCAGCTTTTGTCTCCGTCGTCGGCTAGATGACATACATATATATATACACTTCTCCATTTACAAGTCATAATATCGTAATAGCAAAGATAAATAAGAGAAAATGTAGCTGCTTTTCCATTTTTTCCTTTCCATCCCCCTTATTGCATCGATTTAGGTCGAGAGTGCAATCTAATATAAATTTCTTCTCTGCGTTACTTTACTTTTTCCTTGAAAAAATTCATCTTCTTGCATCATCCCTACCCTAATGACCCCACATATGTACAGTGTTACAAAGGGGCTACATTCTTCAAGGTAAACATTTTAACTGATTAGTGTGCATATTATTTGCACAGTTAAATCATATCACGAACCGACTACTACTTCCTCGACTATGCTTGTATGTCCATATACATCCATCACTACCACACTCCATTCTTTCCCCTCATTGTTCACTCACGAGTTGAAGAAAACGTGTGCATGTGTGTGTATGCACATCAATCCCAAAGCCCCTTCAATTGGATGGGGGCACTTGTGATAATACTTCACTATATTTTCTTAAGTACTTCAACTTTCTCTCTAACAAGGTAAGTCACTGGAAAAGGAGATGGGATATGAAGACGATGAGGACACTCTTGAATTGAAGAAGAGTTGAGAAAGCAGAGAGAAGTGTAGAATACCACCACTTCTTCATACACGTCTGACACATTTCCTAGAGAAAGAAAGTGGAAAGTAGATCGCTGTTTCTTGCACTATATACATATGTATAGTCTTAAGTAATACTCACACTCACTCTCTGACTGAATGTCTTCCATTCGCTGTCTACATCATTTCACTCCGGAAACTACTCCATTCTTTCACTCACTCCGGCCACAATATGGAGTGTGCACGTAGCCATCGTATGTTTCCTTCGTATTTCACTCCATTTTTTTACTCAAGTTAAGCTCATTACCATGCGTTTGGTGGCACACGTTGCAATTTTTATTTGAAGACAGACACACGATATGGAATGCATCGTAGAATTAGAAACTATTGATCCGTGAATTCTTCCCCTTTGTGTCGATGGGACGAAGTCAATTCAAAAATGAAGTGATATATATATATTTTTCCACTGTGAAGGAAATGTGGGTTTGCTACGGTGTGTCTCCCTTGTGAAAACATACGAAAGAAGGCACGGAATGCATGTATGTACATAGTCGTCGTTTGCTAAAATATTCCACTCATTCGCAAAAATATCACTTTTATTCGATATGTCTTCACAGGGAATTACACAAGAAGAAAGTGGATAGAGAGAGTATTTTCCTTCGCTCCTAATATGCATATATGCGTTCGTGAAGTCACACGTAAAATACGTGCATTGAACAAAAAGTTTTTTGTCAGTGGAAGGAATAAGTGAAAGACATGAATTCTAATTTTTTTCCGCTGCGCATACCCACATCTTCTCTAAGTCGAATCTACTCTCATCAAACTACACGCTTCAAGTCTTCTCTCTCCGCTTCTTGCTTTTCCTCTCTTTCTCAAATGATCTCATTGTTTCCTCATCGAGGGATTCTTCACACGAAAGAAGACGAGAAAAAATATATATTCCCCGTGTGTTTTCTTCCTTCCTCCTCACATCCGTGATTTCACTTGTGGTGTGGTCATGAAGATTCAAACGAGACGCTGAGGCAATGTTAAAAATGTTTGCAAAAACATATTTTTTGTTGACTGTACATAGACACACCGTATGCTTACCTAGTCGTGGTCTCTCTACTCATTTTGAGGAGAATGGATGTTTTTTCCCATCAACCCATCATGTTTTTGAAGTTAAGTTCCCTGACAAAATGAGTCTTCTCATACTTATTATAAGCAATCTACGTTTATAGGAAAGTAGAAATGGAGCTTTTTAGTACATTAAGACAACTTTCCCTATCATTTCAGCAGAAAAAAAGAATGCATCTATATCTACTTTGGTATACACCTATGCCTCGAAAGAAGAGCTATTTTCCTCATGTAATCATCATCACGACGATCATCACATCAAATCACAAGGGTGTATGGTTTCAATAATAGGGAGGCTAGGGAAAATACGGGGGAAAATGTGGATAAACTTGACGTAGTACGCTCACTTGTGTGAAAATACCGAGGATTTTTTTATGTATGCTTTTCCACTCTACGGATGGTTAGTCGTTGATAAAAAGTGAAATGTATTGTTTGCTGATCGGATGTTGAAAGTGAAAGTGAGAGCGGAGAGAGAGAGTGGGTATAGGAAGTGAGTTCGTTATAGGGGATACTGTACTCAAAAAATTTATTGTAGGTACCATGTATCCTATTTTGTTCAGTGTTAGCTTTGTTGTTTATCGTTTTTGTGGTTTTCCCTCATTTCATACTACACGCACGTTATATTATATCGTGTGTGAAATGTGAAATTGAGAGGGGAGTCAAAGCACTTTGTGTGCACACTTTCTTCCCCAAAAAATAGTGTTAGCTACTGATATATTTATTTTTTTCCTCGAAAAAAAGAATCTGGCCATAGCGAGAAAAAAAATTATGTAAGCAAGTGAGAAGGAGAAAGGGGAAGTTCGGGGGAAAATCACGAAACAGGAAGAACCAACGTCTTTACATTTTCTGGAGGGAAATGTTTTGTAACACACAACTCATACTTCTTGTATATGTTTGTGTACCTTTTTAGATATACACTCTAAGCAACTCTAAATATTTAGCTTGATCGTCATGCGATGCCGATAATAATTTAGAAAAAAATGTGAAGGGAGAAGAGAAAATCCTCCTCCTTCAGATCGGATTTCGTGGGAAAAGAGCAAAAGTAAACGGAAGTCAGTGGCAATTCTTACAAAAATATAGTTTTGGGTGCGTGAACAGAAAATGAAGTTTCTGAGTTAGATTTTGTTGGGGAAAAGCTGGGATTTCATCTCTGCTCTGAGAACAAAATCGAGATTGGATGTTGCTTTGAGAAAGCTAATGGGGATATACGGAGAGTATATGGCTTGTCTCTGAACTTCTAAGATCGATGTACTTACTTTCCTCATGTGTGTGTGATGCGGTACTGATACGCTGTAACCCTTTACTTTTACTAAGTATCATGTATCAACAACTAAGTACACATGTCAAGTACATATCAAGGGTATACCACCACTTTTGTGTTTAGCTCGAATTTCATGAATTAAAAAGTAAACGAATTTTCTGCGTAAGAGGGATTTGGTGTTGTGCGTAGTATAAACGGCAGTTTGTGTTGTCGCTCCTGAACGGCTCAAGTCCTCTCGAGAAAATGCTCATGACGTGTGTACCCCGTTTACTCTGCTTAAGCTAGCTGACGGTGACGGTGATGTACGACTTCGATAAAGAATCCCCGTACTAAAACTGCCCCGCTTTTCTGGTGGAAAATCGAAGAAAATATTTTTTCGCCGTCTTGAATGATTCATTACGAGGCTTCACATCAATAAATAAAAAAGTGTTACACACATCCAGAGCTCGTTTCCACAAGGCTTTAGCATTTTTTCACGCATTTTACACATTTCACGAATTCTGTTTGGGCTTCATTTCGAGAAGCATTGATCTGATTCATGGTTGAGTCAAAGAGAACCGTGTTAAAGAAGTAAAAGAATCATTATTGTGTACTTTTTGTAAAGTATGCATATCCAGGGTGTATGTTATGGTTGAATGCAACACCATTCCTTGAACTTAATTCTATTGTTCTCTCCAGTCTGCAGAACGGGATAATTTTGGAGAAGAAAGGAAGGAGACTGGCACGGTGGGAATTTAAAAAATTAAAGGGATCACGTCTGACTCCTCCCTTTTTGTCTGCCCTCTCAACTAAAGCTACTACTTACTCTACTCTCTCACATACTTTCACCAGCAGAGAAAAGGCAAACAAACGAAGAAAAAAATCAGACCATTAGAATTCTAATCTGCTATAAAATTGGGGTATATAAGATGCACCAGGGAATTTGTGTTAGGGCTTAGGATCTCGAAAAAAAATTGTAACATGGGCATTGGAGGCACATTATCTATCTTTTTACTGCCTGATTACAACTCCATTCCACTCACAAGAGCGTGTACATTGCTCCCTACGTACAAATGTGCAGGGACGGTGCTCCTGTATGTAGGATCACATTATAAAAGTGTATCTACGAGTTCTTTGAAAGTATGAAGAAAAAAGTAACATGTTATAGTCGTTATCTGATAAAAAAGAGAGAGAGAGAGAGACCAAGAGTTGTTCCCAATTCCGAGGTACCATTTCCAATTTAGTTTTTGTGTGACCTCCCGCACATACATACGGCCATTTTAACATTCTCCAGCATGCATTTTACCTCATAAATATTACGACTTGACTTTACGCTCGCTATTCAATTTTGTATAAACTCAATTAAAATCTTTCACTCGCTTCAGATTTCATACATTTTAACTAGGGAGGATGGGGATATAGACGCATGTTGGGTGAATTGAATGCAATTCGGAAACGAAGTTATATAAAGACTATGCACTACTACTATAATTTGTATATTGATACCGCACCGGCGTGGTTACAATTATTTCGACTGCGTTGACCAAAAACTGAGGGCACTTGCAATCCCTAATCCCATTACAGAGCCCCTTTCATTTTGCGCAATGAAACGGAGCACTGTTATGGAATTTGCAGCCATAAAATAAGAAACAGATATGAAATGCATTAAGTTCATGAGCTGCATTTATATTACCCCTTCACCCTTTCATGTTGAAAATGTGTAGCGCTTTTACTCTCAGACTATCACTTCATGTGTGAGTAGCGTCTAGTGTGTTACGCCTGTGCTTACACAAAAATGTTACGCAATGTCGAGATAAAAGCGTACTTTCCACATTAGAACTGCATTTGTGTAAATATAAAAATGACACGGAATGGAATCCAGTTTTTCGTGGAGGTTCGCTAGTGAAAGTTTGCTCTGTTTTTGTTTACGTTACGTGCCCATATGTCACCACCTCAATGCATTTATTATTAGGATATGCCTGAGTGATCATGCGTTTCAGTTTCTGTCCTTCGACGATATATTGTAAGCTAATATGGTCAGCGTAAACGCGGTGGGGAGTTACGTGTATCTAAATTACGTAATAAGTACGATTTGGTACGATAGCTAACAGCTTTTCAGCTACCATTTATATTGCATTTAAGTAGGTATGTTTTATTATGTGTATCACTTTATTCTATCAACGTCAAAAATGCGATGTGTGTACAACTCATGACTATATGACTATGCATGATTTCACCCAAAATGTGGTGGTCACATAATGCATGAGAGGAAAAAAGGCTGCTGAAACCTTTTATCTGCTTCGGTTACTATTATCAAATAAATTTTGCGCTTCGTTACCTCCACCGCCACTTCCCAT
The DNA here is from genome assembly GCA_034687055.1 of Heteromurus nitidus. Classification (NCBI taxonomy): domain Eukaryota; kingdom Metazoa; phylum Arthropoda; class Collembola; order Entomobryomorpha; family Entomobryidae; genus Heteromurus; species Heteromurus nitidus. The sequence continues at coordinate 98,459 of JAQFZW010000104.1, read as the reverse complement.
TTCCAGAAGAACATGGTCGCAACGACTGGAACTGGGAAAATATTTGAGGATACTTTTCTCTTGTCGTATGAATAGAAAATAAATGGGGCTGACATTGAAGCCCACACGTGACCATAAGCGGAGAACTAAAAATGGAAGTAAAATATATGTCTCTTCTCCTTTGTAAAATGCAGTTTGTATTTTCACATCCATTTCCCCTTTATGCTCGCTCGAGCCCTGTTCTAGGAAAGTTGAGAATTATAAACTGTTAATTTACTTGTTTGAAAAAAAGTTGAGAATTGTGATGTGATGGCCCCTGCTCATTTAAACAATACTTATATGTCTTCCCATTTATATCAGTCAAAAACTATATCCAATTAAAAGAAACCTTCCTTGTTCCCTGCGAGTGTTCAACTGTCTGCATTGTGTTAAATGAAATGAAGTTTTACAAATTTTATAAGATTCTCTCTGCTTCTGTCACCAACACTGTCCCTGCATAGAAAAAGAAAACTTGTTTCGACAAAGTACAGTATAGATTTCTCTTCAGAACACTGTAGCAGTCCCACACGACACAAGTGTACCCGTCGACTTGTTCTTTTCTCCAAGAAGATTTGTATCAACAAAGAGATCCTTTCAAGCTTCAGTTCACTTGTTAATTTTAGGTTCAGTTTAGTAAAGTGTGAGCAGACCAGGCCACCCACCACCATATCTGCTAGCAATGCCACCACCACCATCATCATACTCATCCTCCTTCTTTTTCTCGTCTTATCCTTTAGACACTATGTTTACTACACAACTTCCTCGCGACTTTCTCTGAAAAAAGTACCAAATAACTTTCTCCTTAATTACTATTAAGTAAGTGTGAAAGTAAAGAGGAAACGAAAGGAGAAACTAGACATGGTAGCTAGCAACTCTTCACATGGTTAAAATTTATATTCATTAACTCTCGCGTGTATATATTTAAGGCATATATATAATTTTGCAAAAGCTTATACCCTTGCGTCACTATACTCGTATATTCGCTTTCTTGCAGACAACGAAAGTTATTTGCAACTGTATACCTTCATTAATGTTGTAGTTCTTGCGGAACACAATGAGTTGCACGACCAGAAGAACGCTCAAGTCCTTTCATCGTGGTGCATCCACGATTAAAGTATTTCGCTTCATTGGGTTTAAAAGGGTTCTCTTTCCAAGTTCAAGTCGACAAGTCTTATGCTCATGTCATGTGTAGCCAGGGTCATATTATAATGGTGTAGTATAAACTAACGTACTACACGGCTACATTTATCACAAAATATTTTCGCTATCTTTTTCAGTGGAAAAGTTCCATAAAGTGTCAACCCCAAAGATACAAAATAAAGTAGTTTACTTAAACTGAAAATTAGTTTTTCAAAGTTTCTTAAACTCATGCACACGTTCCAAGTACAATGATTCGAAACTAATGAGCCAATATAAATTTGATCAAGTTTTCTCAAGAAAGCCAACTCCCACACAGTTTGACTCAGCTGCCGATTCTAAGCTAGAACTACTTCCCACCTCCAAATTCTCGATTATTTCTTTATGGAGTTGAAGAAAGTGGCATGTGAGAAAGTTCACTACTTCATTGTCAACATGTTTCATGTTGATAGTTTAGAATCAACTTAAATGATTGCAGAGAATACTTTCCGAAGCCATGTCTGGAGTCTGGACTGAGGTGAATTTATTCTATATAAAAAATTAGAAAAAAGCACGACATCGAAACTGCTTCTACGAAATCTGAAATAAGATATCCTCCCCGAATAATCACAGATAGCGCACGTACACATGTGTCTGGCAACTCGTGTTATATATATGTGGGATGTGATTATGGATCCCACAGCATTGGGCACATGTACAGCGTCTGTCTACTTTGAAGTTTAACGTTATCCGAACGAACGCATTTGGCCTTTTGTAGAAAATTGTACGTCGGCTCTCACTTGCACAGCCGAGCTAGTTCCCTGTAACTTTCTCTCTCATCCTTTTGGGAAAGAATAACTTTTACTGCTGCAGTCCAAATGAAAAACTCGTGATCTTCGAGTTATCTTGTCGTGATCATGGTAGAGTACGTGACGTGCTACTTTAGCACTGATATTATGGCCAATTCAAGCTCTTTTTTAGGAAAAGGATTTCTCTCTCTCTACTGTATTGTGGAAAGGGTCGAACTTTATCAGCGAAAATATCAGCGATCATATTCTGAGTACTCGTCGGAAATACGTCTTCCGAGAACTCAAACAGTTCCAAGCGAATTTTTATACGGAGTTCGCCCATTGGGATTGAGTGAAGATAAGTAATGTAAATGGATTCGTACAAAAGTTATTAACTTTTGAGGAAAACCTGCTGACAAAAGTTTACTTAAGAAAATGTAACCGTTCAGGCGTGATGAAGCTATAAGTAGTAGTGTGCCAGTAGCATTTTAGCCAGACGATCAATGATCAACATGTTATCTGAAACAAGAGCAGAGCTCAACTCAACTTATATATACGTTATATGCCAGATTTTTGTGAAGATAATAAAACATGATTTAAGTTTTAATTTTGCAACATTTTATCATTAAATGAGAACTTTGCAAGAATAATTTTTCCTTCTTGAGGAAAGCGTGTAAGTGATTTTTAGACAAGTCTTAAGAAAGAGTAAATTTCCAGATCCGTTGTTGTTTTGTTATTGCTCTGTAATCCACTATGAAATGAGCTTCCAACTGGTAACAATGAAAAAATAAGCAACCTGTGAAGACAGACGAAAGTTGCGGTTCAAACAAGTTGCAAAAACACTATTTTCCTCAGAGATTGTCGTCGCGAACCAAAACAAGGCAGAGAGAGAGAAAGAGGAGAAAATATGAGCCACTCAGCTGTCACTTTCCCAGCTTCATTAATATAGACTTAGCTTGGATTTTAAAAGATATATATTGTAAACAACATAAAAGTAGCAAGAGAAGCACTACATGTCTCTATTTCCCCCTGTTTATAAAAGTGAAAGTGTTGAACAGGTTTTGGAGAAAGTTTTTTCTCTCTCTCAAAAAACTTCTGCCAAGTGTTATATATGTTAGGGGACATTTTGAATATTTCACTTGCTCAACTGATCTTACCCGACGCAGAAAAAAAACTTTTCTCCTTGGCCGACACACAACTTGCAAACTTGCAAACTACATAGTTGACGAATAAATGAGGTATAAACATATATAACCAGGTTTAAGATCATTTTGAATGAGTGACATAATAACTTTTTAGAGTTGGAACGAGAAAAAACGGTGACTTGGCTCAAGCTACTTGTTTGAAAGCAACACCGGTGAATAACACGACTAAGAGTATAGTAAATAGCTTTGGAGAGAAAGTTTTCCTTTTTATTTCACCTTCCTTCCTTCTACGATACGAAGTATGTGTAATCGTTTTCAAGGAACAATATTTTTTTCGGTTTCCCTTTTCCTCGCTGCGTAAAAGATATATAGAAAGTTTTCGCAATGAAAGTAGGGAAAGTTCCAAATATTGGAATTATTTCATCTGAGTCAGCAGCCCATTCGAGAAAGTCGACCGACCAGCTTTAAAAAGTTTATGGAATCGTTTTAATCATTTGAAATGGGAAACCGACATTAAAAGTTCAGCCTTCGTATTTCCCTTCTCACAGGTATAGTAGAATTAAGACATGTTTCACTTGTGAAATACAAAAAATCGTGCTTAGATGAAAGGTATGCAACTTTAGCTGCAGGAAAATGCTTGCTCTGAGAAAGGATAACGAATGTGAGTTTCCTAAAAAACCATTTACTTCTCTAAAGTGATTACATTCAGCATCGACCATTGCTCTTATGCAATGTCTTGCAGCATAATCATACATCTGAATCAGCTTAGAAATACAAGGAGATTGGAATAATATTGAAAGGAATCATGCCCATAGCTGGATAAAATAAGAATATGGGGTAACTTCAGACCAAATAATAATAATTTTTCAATCATATAGAAAATCATGATAAAATGATAAAAATATATACAATAAAAACCTACCTAAGCTTAAAATACCCTTTAAGCTTCTTTCGAGTTGCACAGTTGCACCTACATACATATATTGTGAGAAGTGAGAAGGGAAGAGGCGTGTGGAGGCGGAACATCACTGAAAATTTCATGATCCTTTTTCTTTGAGCTTTTACTTATGCCAAAAGAAGGTCATCCACACTTAATTCACGTATGGAGGCTTATCGTGAAGAGAACACATAAATCCACGTCGATAAAAAGACAAGGACGCAAAAATAAGCTTGCAATATGGACGCCAGTATTGCTTGGCTGCGTAATCTTCTTTCCATATGGCACATATGGGATAAGCCGAAATGTGTCATCCATGACCACAGGCTTTCCACATTTAGAGAAAAAGCAGATGTTGAAAAGGGTCAAAGGCATGGGAGATGTTAACATCTACGCAATGTCAGACTGGAGTGAGGAATGAAGTATTGCACAAGTGTAACTCAAAAGCTTCGTCATCATTTTTCCCGTGAAAATCTAGTTAGGTAAGTAAGCAGCAGCCGAGAGTGGCTAGAACCGCATTAAACCAGCCCAGCTAAAAAAAGCTTGGAGAAAGTTGGAAACATGATACCAGCAGAAGTTCTCGTCTACCGATGTAATCCTCCAAGTGATGAAGTGTCGTTCATGATTTATGACATAAGCAATACAAAATAACATGAATATTATATTATCGATAGTGTGGAATTTTTTTCAGAAACAAAGAGAATTGATAAGATATGTATGGGAATATGGAGACAGCCTTTTTGTTTTACACCACACGAAATCCCGTAATTGTATTTACTTTGTTTGATGGATGAGTTGTGGTCTGTGTACTTATGTTAAGTTTGTTACGTGTGTACATGTGCTTATTATTGGTAGAATAATATTGTGTTAGGATACTATTGCATTAGCACATAACCAAACCACAAGTACAATAACCTCAAGTGGTTCCAGGGTTCAAGGAGATTCCATGTCATTGAATCGGTCTATGAAGATTGCAACATCCTGTGTGTAACATCGTTTTATACAAAATATAAGTTTTTAGGAGTACATAATATTACAGCCTGAATGATGTTTCTCCTAAGCCAGAGTTACAAGACTGGATTCGGAAATGATCTCTATGTTTGTTTTGCTACCGTGTGCAATGATGTAAGTAAAGCATATTTTATTCATTTATATTCGTACCTACTTTGATCTGTCTGAGACTGAGCAATTCCACCCTACCGCTCACTTGCATCAATCCTGTTCTGTCCCCAACTTTCACACATAAAATATGCAATAAATATTTGAACAGTTCGAACCGACTAATTTGAAGTGCTGAAAATCCCACAAAATCAGCAGGTATCAATCGAAAATTAGTGTGGGCGTGTGCGTCATAAAAGGACAAGGACAAGTGTCAACGACACAAATTGCACACCTCTGGTTTCCCTGTCGAGTGAAAGTGTAAACCACTCATATAAACTCTCGGTTTCTTCACACCTTCCACATTTCGGATTACTTGGTTATCCAACTTTCGTCATCTCAAATAATTGTAATCGCAGATTTAATGAGGAATTTTTACCAAGAAAGCATAATAAAAGACGAAGCATGACTTTTTATTTTTTACTCTGCCTTTACTTTGCAGCCAAAAAAATTCTGGGTAACTTCCTTCCTTTGTTTATTATTACATGTATGTGCATCGTACATATATACTTACAGATACATAAATGCTGTATAGAGATGAAATCAAACATGACTTTTCCAATTGAGTTCTCTCCTTCCTGTTTTCGAGTATTTCAAAGATTTCCCCTTGATTTCATTCTGGATGATGGAACAAACCGAACAAACTGACACAATTTTCTGATAAGACGTAGTCGTTTCCTTTTCGAGTCATGCTGTAACGCGTACTCTGCCAAGTGCAAAAAGAAGATGCTTCTCGTATTTCACGTCTGAAAAGTTCTCCCGAGATGCTTCCTCTAAACTATCTTACTTTCCGCCTCTTCAAGTGAGAAATCCTGGCGTGAAGTGAAGCCCCTTGAGTTGTTTGTCGACCTTGCGTATACCAACTTACTTAAGTCATGTTATTCAACTTGACGGCTCGCGTTTTAAATACATTCTCTCTCTGGGATGATATAACAATGTTGCTCGAAAATCTTTGTTTGTTTTCACCCTAGAACATATAAATACACATGTAGGTTTACCAAATGCACAGTCAAAACATTGACGATGATGTACACACTTAGTAGTAGGGGTACTATACAGAATTGCATTGTACAACAATTGTCAAAAGTTTGTATCTTCAATCCTAATAAACTGACTGGCTCAGGTGTTTACTCACATCGAACCGAGTTTATTTGAGAAGAAACATTTTGTGTGCCAGTAGGCCACCTTCTTCTGTTCCTTTCCTTAGTTCCAACGCCAAGTACCTTTCTCCTGTCTGGATTATGTTTTCTTTATGCTCTCCTTTTGATCCTTTCCTTTTCCTGTTCCTCCTTGTAACTAACCAATTCACCTTCTTCTACTTAATTTTCCAGGTGGATTCCTTTTCGCTGATCATCGCAAGTTTTACTGCTCAAGGCAAATGGCACACACTAACAGTGACGGAATGTCTCTCATCCCACGCGCACGGTGAACAACATATAATATGCATGTCACTCATTAGTTAATAGTTTTGTTCGTGTTCATACTAGCTCGTTGCGGATATGGAACAGTGAGGACACCTATTCATCAGTGGAATTCCTCTAATTGTTTTGACTTTAATCAAAGAATTTACAACCGGCAGTCGCTGTTCCGGTCCGTGTTCATGTTCATTCAAGGAAATGCTCTCTTATTCCAGGACTCCAGGAGGAACCCGACGAATTACGTCAGAGGAAGGAAGAAAGTGATTAAGGTCTGGAAGAAGAAAGAGAGAATGAAATTCTTTGGATGAATATAGTCAACCCATTTCATTTTCATTTCACTCACTTCACCTGCGCGCGTAATCTGCATCCGGTGACAATTATATACTTAATTTTTTTCTGCACAAGTCGCTTTTCTTGTAATTATCCACATTATTTACGGTCTGTGGCAAAAATAATGCGAGCAAATTATCTTCTGCAAATGTGCACGAAATTTCCCATAATCCCATATGAACGACGGAGGAAACAACACAATAACAAAATAGAGAATTAAAGCCTTGTCGCGAAAAGAGGAAATTCTCCAGCAGGAAATTATTATTAAAGCTCCCTTGCATTCCAGTAACTAGCGAACCGCACAACGACAGATGAAATGTTGGAGGAGAAAGAGAGAATAAGTAAAAGTAACGCATTGGCAAATGCGACGAACTAGACTACTCTTCCTAAATATATATTACCTTCTGGCGAACATTTTGCGGTGTAGTGCTACCAATTTAGGGATTCTCTCATTCCCAATTTTGCCATCTTTCTAAGCAATTCTTGAGTTTAGGAATAAGAACGGGAGATCTTCTTCGACTGTGAAGATGTTTCGCGAAAATGTCACACAAGAACAGGAGAAAGATACCGGATTTTTTTCATGCATCCATCGCGTCACACGAAAAACCAGAGAGGAATCCTTTACAGTTTGCCACTGTGTGTGACTTTTTACAATTATTATTTCCCAGCGGAAACCGCACAATTGCCAGTGAGAAGAAGAAGTTGTGCTTGAGGATGGATATATGAAAGTGTTCTATTTCTGTAATCATCTTAGCATTAGCCGAAAGCTAAGTGCACACTTTCACATTTGCAGTAAGATGGGTGTTTGCTCCTTTTCGATGAGATTCTACAGGATACATTTTTCAAAGACCATGTATCTGCTGGAATTCTAAGCCATATCATCTACAATTTTATTTCATACGTCGGCAAGCTTTGTTGATCTTCTCAGTTTTCGAACGGAGTTTTCTTCGGTGTGAAATTTCACCACGGGGAAAACAAACTATATAGACACAAGTATGCCATACAAGTTCAGTGAGAATGGTAAAAGCGTAGACTGTTTTTTGTGGGGAAAAAGTATACGTGGAGAAAAGAATATAGATACTTACGATTACGAACACAATCTTGTTCTAACACATATGTGAAAGGGGAGCAGCTTTACAAATTGCAATTACATTTAGCTCAACGAGCTGTAAATCTCCCGGAATGACATGCAAAATTACAGTAAACATTAACATTTTCGGAGAGCGTGTGTGTACGTCTACTTTCACTATTTGCATGTGTTGTGCACTTGTAATGAGAGTACAATTATGGGTAATCCTGGTACGAGAGTGAAACTACTTCATTGCATGAGTAATGGTACGCAGTATTGTTTTACTTACGAAAGGAATCCATTGTAAAAAAGGGGGATTGGGCTGTGGTTTTCGTACTTGTGTGGAGACACATGTGTATGTGTGTGTGTGTAAAACGTGTATCATGAAGGAATGGGTTGTGTGGGTTGCGGTGCGAAAAATTGTTTTGTTTAACGATTAGTTGCGTACACGAACTGAAAATGCGCACGACTACGATACGCATTTTAAAACAGTTTAAACTGTAAATTACGCTTTTCTCTTTGCATGGGTTTGCCATAATTGTTCAAGCCTAACGAGGTGTATCAGAAGACATTTTTTGGAAAATTAGGAATATATTACAAATTAATTACCAAATAACCAGAAAGAAATTGGTATACAGAAAGTTTGCTAATAATTTTGTATGTCTGCTTATTATAGGCAAGGGAAAAGTGCAGTGCAGGTGAGCAATTGTCAGTTTTCTTCCTACTCCCGTGTAAAAATTGCGGAGTAATCTGAGGTTTCATGTAAAACCTTATAACCACCAGACTTCCATTTGGGGACAACTGCGAATTCAAGTATTATTTGACAAGATTATAAGTAGCAAGATAAATACTATATCCAGTGCCACTTTCTGGCATTTCCTTTGATTTTGCATTAATTTTCAAAGTTCTTTGAAGTGACTTGGAAATGAAAGCTTCAAGAAAAGAAATTAGACTATACCCTCGACCACAATTCGAAAGTGGGTGCGTCAACATATAGTTGGGAGTAATAAGTAGACGGGGTTATATACTTCCTAGCCCAAGTATGATAATGGGACAAAAAAATGTGCAAAGTCAAAAGTAGCTGAAGGAATGTGGAAAATAATATTACCTTTTCAGAGAATTTGTCTTATCCGTATACTGCTCCTGGGAACTGCTGCTGCTTCTGATGATGATGACGATGAATAAAAATGCAGAGTGGGTATGGTATATCCTCTAGGACAAGAGTGTCCAAATAAAGCTGCAGTGAAAGTTGAGGTAGGATGTCACGTTTGACGAAAAGTAAATGAAAGTAATCATATTATATATGAGAGGAGAAAGTGTGTATATCCTTGCGAAAAGCCTTAAACTTTGTTATGCACACACTAGACCAGACACAAAGCAAAAGGGTTTGCTGAGGAGAGACAGTTGTGGAAGAATTGCAAGTAGGATTAGAGAACAAATGATAGTCTCAGTTTGAAGTTGACGTCGCGTCGGTCTCCAAGTGTCCAACAAAACTACCACACTTGTCCCTTTTTATGTGCTTTTCAAACTGAAAATGGTTTATGTCTTACTTTGGCGAGAGAGAGAGAGAACTCCTTCTGAGATCCAATGTTGTCTGATGTCTCTGTCTTGTGTGAGAAACGCCTCTCAGAAACAGCTGCACAAGGGCCGGGGATGTGACTTTTCCGCTAGTTTTTCTTCAATATTTGTAGTACATTCAAGAGCAATTTAGTTTTATATGCGGACGCTACGCCGTGTCATATCCAAACATTGTCTGATCCCCTGTCTGCTTTTCATCTCTTCAAAAGTCAAAAAACGACTAAGGACTCCTGTACGCACACACACTTTATCAATACAGCATTTATTATTTGCTTCTACACTGGCAAAAAAAGAATGAATATTCACTGTATCCTACTTCCAACACACAGGATCCTAATCCCGCTGAGTTTTTGGAGCAGAAGAAATTCTTCAAAAAACGTATACTCTGCACCATGCAGCGAAGCAAACAAAAAGCAAATTTAAACGTTACTTGTTTTTGTTACCCTTTTGTAAATCAGCGAAAAATGGCGAAGAAAACTGCAATTGTGGCATGAATAAATATACCTTTTCCACACTCCCAAAACTGGTGAAATGTTTATTCCGGTGCGCTCAGTGTTTTCTTCAAATATGCAAGTATAAAAGTTCTCCAGAGAATGTTTCAGGAATTTGCAAATAATCGAAAGACACGCGTCTTAAATAATGAATTACTACGATATGGAGGAGAAAGTAGGAAAATGTGCTAGCCTTGCATTCATTCAACTTTCAACTTGAAAGAAATATCGGCTTTTGATGTGAAGGAATTTTGTATATATTGTGGTCGCAAATCAGAAGGAGTATAATCTTCTCCACTGGAACGTGGATTTAGAGTTATCGATTCATGTACAAGGGGGCTTTTCCTCCCACAAAAGTTTACAGTTCACAGGAAAAAAGTTTTTTGTTACTCCCAAAAAGACTAGGCACACTTTTCTTCCTCCTCCACAGCCTGAAAAAGAATCTAGTGCGTGGTAAATGGAATATAAATGAATGCACTCGCAAGTTTATGTTCTTCTCTTTGGCGAGAAACGTTTGAGAAATCCCGTTTTCCTCTTCCGTCTTGGAGGAGAGGAGAGGGAGAAGGGATTTTTTTGTTTGAGATGGGATGTGGCACACGATGCGATGATGATGTGGGCAATAAATTAACAAGCCATTAATTTCTTGGGAATTCTCTGACAGCTCCTTTTATTTGACAAGACTTTGCATTAATAATTACGGCACTCTCACACTCAACGAGCTTGTTGACTCTTCTCGAACCGTGTACTTTTAATGAACAACTTGATAGTTTCAGTTATAAAAGTCAAATCCACTTTCTGAATCAATTTCTTTTTTACAGCCTTTGTGTGAAAAGGGGAACTTTATCCGCTCGCTTTTTTATTACGCTTTTTTCCGGCTCTCTGTATTATGTCTTTATAGCTAGCCACTGTCTTAAGCTGAAGTAGTTTAGAGTAATATATAGCAATAGAAGGATGATAAATGATGACAAATAGCAATTAGCACTTTTCCGCGATTTTCTCTCGCCCACTTTTATTTTATTCCTTTAGTTTTTTGTGTATAAACAGAGAGGGAGATGGGGGGAGAGGAGAAAATGTTAAGTGAATTTTATTAGTTCATTGACTTTTTCTTCTTGTTCCCCAAAAATCCACTCAGTTTCAATCAAGAAAATCTTCAACTTTCTTAAAGACAAAAGTTGTGAAGAGAGGAAGTGTGCAAGCACTCCTTTTGCCCTTCTCTCCTCTCTGTGAGTCAGATTTCAGGCAAAATGAGATCCAATAAGGGTGCGCTCAATTAATTGTGAGGAGAGAGGTGAGATGAGGAGGATGAGAGGAGGATGTTGATGGTGACGAAAATCCCTTCCAGGTGAAATTCTTCTTCCAGCTTCTCATCTTCATTATGGACGACAAACTTTAAACTTTTCTACTTAAAAAAGTCGGATGTGTCTTACATGCTTCATATGAACATACACTCTCGAAGAGTATAACGTTATCTGAATGTACTTACTTTTACTTCACATCTCATACTTTTGAAATATATTTGACAGCACAAGTCTACCTAATTAACTCTGCATATTTAACCGGAGAGTTTATCTCTTTCTGGAAAACATGTTTCAACTTGCACAGATCAAGTATCTAACGATAAATGAGAAATGTCTTCAGCAAGTCCCACAATCCCCCGATCTCAACTTTTATAAATTGACTCGCACTTATTATTACACCTTTTTTCTGGATACTTTCTCCCAGTCCCTGTCCAACTTTTCAATTCTACCACATTTCAGTTTAGTTGCACTTCGTTCGTTGAGGAAATTTCTTTTTAACTTTTGACAGAACATTTATACTTTTTCTTCGTTTTTATTTACTTTTTCCTCGCTTTCTTGCTGAATTTAGATTTGGATTAAATCCACTCTATTTTATGATGTTGGCATGAAGCAAGAAAACAATAGAGTGTCAAGTGTGCGCACAGCTTTTTGTGAGCTTCCTTCCACATACACACACATTACTCAAGTTGAGGACGAGAGACAAGCAAAAGTGCACATGAAGTTAAATCTCTGGTAACTTTGAGGAAGAAGAAGAGAAAAGATTTTTTCTTATACTTTGACGAGCTTCTTTAAGCAAGCCTCAGCTCCGCTCGTTGTTTACACTTCGTCAGCCGACCAAGCACTGTCCTTCGGTAGGCATAATGCGAGCAAAGTAAAGCAAAAAGAGAGAAGCTCTAGCTCGCACACGACGCGATATATATTGTTTCCCATTCCAGCAGCAGCTCTGAACGTGAGTCAAAGTCGACTCTGCTCTTGTTCCTCCAGTGCACATATAAAAATCCACGTCTCGTCTGCCCCAAGTTGCATTTGGGCACCTCACCACACACACATATCTAAATACAATACAACTTCCCTTGTAAGAATCCTCCGTCTTTCGATTCACGTCAATGGGTTTGTAGAATTTTTCTTCGGAGGAGAATTATTAATACAAATATAGCTTAAATCTCAATTCGAGAGTGTGCACAACGAAGCGTTTTCGTATTTGGTTCAGGAGCTCAATAATGCTGAAAGGGTATAATAGAGAAGGACGGAATTATCATGAATAAGGAAAAGCAATTGGACATTGAATACATGAGCCCATTTTTGGTAGGGTTATTATTAACGAATTTTTGAATAAGTGTCAATTTCATGTAACTGCAGGTATTCCTTCCACAATCTCGTCCACCTCTGTTTATGGGAATGACGGTATAATTTCAATGCAAACACACAAACTGTGGAATTGGTTAGTAGATCGTTGTTGCACTGTGTACAAAACGTATAGAACTCGTATACTTATGTGCATACAGGAAAAAAAGCTGCATGATGTTTTTCTATGAAAACGCTTCCACTTTCCACATGAATAACAGCGTACACATGGAGAGCAGGACACGAACTTGAATTTTTGATGGCAAGTTTAGTGAATCGGAAAGCAATATATGAGGAGGGGAACTTACAATCGTCTGGGTTCATATACACATACTTTCGTAAAAAAAGCCAAGTTCGTCAATTGTAGCTTTTTGTAAAAGCGACTGTATACGAGTTGGCATTAACCGTAGGTTTTTTTTCTAGCGAAGGATGAACAAGATATCGACGTTTGCTTGTGAATATGTATTGTCGTAAACAGTGATTTCTGTCGAAGAGAAAACACTTGCCACCGCATTCGGTTTCTTTTATGTCACATATAATTAGCATCGCAGTTTGTGTCCTTATTCCTTTCGGTTACTTATATAAAAGACAACGAAACATAGCGTATGCTCAAGAAGACCATGCGTTTCGAGCCTCCTATAAAAACATCCCTTCATCTTGTCTACTTTCATAATCATCACATTACGTTATTCTGAAAATACGAAAAGAAAGAACTTCACTACTTTCTTGAAAATGTACATACGTTTCGCTTGGTTTGGAGGAGGGTAGAGAGAAAGAGGAAAAAAATGTCAATTTGGGAGAACACATTCTCTCCTTAATACACAAGCCTCACAAATGGAAATCAAATTCTGTTAATAATTCATTTGGAAATACAAATCGTTCATTATAATTAGTGTTACATGTGGAGTGGATTGTACGCTCGCTTTGGAGAATGAGAGAGAGAGAAAGCAAAGTGACAATTATTCCTTCTTTATTTATTATTGGTAGTTAGTTTAATGGTGAGAATCGTATGTATCGTTATACAGCCTTAGCCTGAAATTACAACGGGGACACGGCAGGAGGTAGTTGGAGTTGTATAGTAAACAAACCAATTAGTCGAAACAAGACAATCCCGAAAGCTTTCGTATGAGTTCACTCGTTCCAATCCAACATTTCCACCTAATGTTCATTCGTATGGGCACATTTCTGAATTGAAGACAATACTTTTCCCAGCAAAATATAGCATTCAATGTGGAAGAAAAGACTTTAATGAGGACATGTTACAGATGCATCAAAACTGTGCTAAAGAAAGCAAACTGTTACATTTCATGGGAGTGCGGTGTGAGTGTGAGGTCGTCTTTAAAACACGGAGTCACAATGCGAAGAGTTAGTAATTATTATAACAAGTTTCAAGTTACGAAACTGAAACTACTGATGAAAATGAATGTATAGAAATACATACATACGTATATTTGCGTATGTATGTATTTGCGTACGTAACGAAATGTACTCTTTTGGATTAAATTACTGTTCAAAAACCTGCAAATTCCGGTTCAACAATACTCAATAATTTTCTAAGGTTTGAACATATAACCACGACGGATGTGTCAAAAATATCTGTGATTCACAATTGGCCCTAATGATAATCCACACTATAAATAGCCTCAGAAATGATAGTGGACTTGTATGAGTGTGTCACATAATGTTTTCACGTGGGATTCGATCTATCGTACTTATACAAGATCAAGTCTATGCTGACAACCATATTGCTCTATTTACACGTAATCAGCCATCGGCATGAACAAAGGCGAAGCTTCAATTTCACACTGTATCCCATTATCCTATCATATGGAGGAGGACAATGAGATCAACATTATCAGAATACCAAATGATTCGCTAACAGTGAAGTATACAACTTCAAAAGATTCGTTCCCGATGGCCTTCGTACGGCTTTCCTTTTGTATGGTGGATGCTGAAAGTGTGTTAAAGTGCAGGAACACGAGATGAGCTGTACTCAAAATTCTGGTATGCATATTGAGATTTGCTATAATTCCAGCACATTTTCCGGTTTTGTAGAGCTGGAGGCAAGCGTGGACTCGTATACAGATAGTATTAAGTATGTGCATACGTATAACAAGTTCAAAATACCTGTACGATTTTTAAGATAGACTATCTCTTGTATCGACTTGATTGAAACGTGTCCCGGATCCAGAAGATACTGATAGGGTGTCAGCTCATGATGTTCATGCTCTGCAGCACACTTCAAACGCAGACATCTAGCTTCAGGTGCAAAGGGAACGCACAGGGCTGTTCCACTCAAGATGTATCCAGTTTCCATGTCCGTAATCACTGGAGAGTGAAAGCACAAACACAAAATGTACATAGCCAGGAGTGTTGTGGCACGCCAAGAATGAAGGACGTTCTATTGTGATGATTATGTGGAGTGGAGTGGAATCTATCTACTAGATTAGAACCAATTTATATATATCCTAAAAGCTTACAAAATAAAGAATTAAGACTGTCTGCGGTCTAGACTTTCACTGGAGCACAACAGATACCAACGACCGGCCGACTGGTTAGGATGAGACCAAGTACTTTTCTACATTTTCCTGACATAAAGCAGTCGTGGAGTCCCGACTGCCTGTCTGATGCAGTCAACTTTATGGAACTAGGTACATAGTTTCGTGTGAGAAATACAAACATCAAAAGGCCCACTTTATCTTTACAGCAAGTTACAGTCATTTTCACTCTTCTTTTACAACTCACAGTCAGTTAGTGTGTGTATACACATCCTTTAGTAACGTTACCTTTACCAAACACGTTCCACTCTCGACATATTTTTTTGCCACTAAACTTACTTCCCAATTACTAAGCAAACCCAACCCAGCATATCAGTACACCTATACCCAAATGCATGAACGTGTGTTGTAAATCGCTCCTAATTTGGAACTGGGAAAATGAAGGGGAGGAAAATTTTCCTTTCTTTTGAGAATTTTCTTTGCATCTGCCAGCAGATTACATATGCGTCCTTTCTGCTTTCTCTATCACAATAATTTTCCTTCGTGCACCATCATATTATTCCAATTACCTGTTTGGTTGGTGTATATGATCGTGCACTACTATTCTTTCTTTGCTTTCCCTCGGCGTGTACACGATTTGTTTTGTTTTTTGTTCTGAACAAGAAATTTTAACACAAACTGGCAAATACGGTGATCATTGCTAAATGATATGGAAATACCACACTGCTAATGCATGCACAAGTGAAAGCGGTAAAGGATCGTTGCGTTCTTGATCGTTGCATGTATGCATGCTCACTGTCATTACAAGCTACAATACTTCCGTTATGCGTGTGCTTTGCTTTTCTCCCAAAAATATGATTTTAATTGCAGACTCGTGTAGGTTGAAAAGTGCAGTTTGTACATATGCATGTTGGATAATGCATGAAAAATAACATTCAATAATCGTTCATTGTGCATGCATAAATGCGTAGACAAGCTTTTAATTAATGGGTGCGAGGAGCACAAATGGTTTTCTTGTCGACATGTTGTGTGATGTGAAATGAATTTTCACCAGGGTATAGTATAGTAGTGTTTAGGAAGGAGGAGGGATAACGAGAAAGTGGTAAAATATTGCAATAAAATAGTGTATCTGATGTGAGCTGACGATGGGGAAAGTCTTATTTCCCAATTCCAATGTTAGGACACCTATGAGCAAGTACTAGCGCTTATCGTTGAATTCATTTGGCAATTTGATTATGTTTCCATCCAAAATTCAGGAGTCAGTCCACAAGTTTTC
This sequence comes from Heteromurus nitidus, assembly GCA_034687055.1. Taxonomy (NCBI): domain Eukaryota; kingdom Metazoa; phylum Arthropoda; class Collembola; order Entomobryomorpha; family Entomobryidae; genus Heteromurus; species Heteromurus nitidus. The sequence continues at coordinate 81,995 of JAQFZW010000104.1, read as the reverse complement.
ATTGCTGTATTGCAAATATGAGCCTTATTTGATATTCGATATTCCTTTCGGCAATCAATTTTTCATTCTCCATTTACAGAAGCTGTTGACAAAGTTGTGGAGTTAATATATGTTGCATTATCCTGTAGTATCATACTTTGAGCTATAAACACGTCATAAAACTTCAACATGGATCCAAGCTCCAAAGGGCATGGGGGTTTTCAGATCGTTCTTTAATTCCGAAGAGAGCTACAGCTTTATTGTGAATGGACGGGCTCAATGAGACAAGAGAGACGCTTCCGTCTGAAAAGGAGAATTTGATGAAGTTTTTCAAGTGCAATACTAATTAATGCCCCAGCTCCCTTATTTGCTTTTTGATGTGCTTCTTTAAGTAATTAGGGAACTCTTTTTGATGGGCAGAGAAAAGTAGATGGAAATGAGATGTGAGAATCGCTTTCTGCTTATATTTACTTCTTCCTCTCCCTTTCACTCTCGTGTGCCAGGGATCACGTGCTCACATTTCAACAAGGCGAGACGAGATGCTGCCATATGCAGAGAAAAGGGGGAAGCAAAAGTTGTTCTTACGCTCATTCATGGTCCTGCGTTTCATCTTCTCACATACACAAATTGTATTATTCTTCACCCGCTGTATAATTAGACATGTTGAGAAGATGGGGAAACAATGTGTCTGCATTCTGCTACGAAAAGTGGTCGCAGTTATAAAGTTGGAAGGATATACATAAACTGATACTAATTTAATTCTGTTGGTTGTTTGGAAGTCGGAACTACACCAGACAACATTTAAATGTATGTGTTTATGTGTGCAGTATGTCGAGAATTCTGATATGAACATATTTTGTAGTAGACAAGAGAACCTGTGAACATCCTCCTCCACCAATATGCACACTTTCTATTTCCTGAGTGGAAAACATTCTCAAAGAGAGAGATCTGCTAAATATGTCTTCCTGGAACAACAATGATGGCTTCATGGAGGGAGTGGATATGTATGTGTGCATATTTTCTCCGTCTATTTTGGGCACATCAAATGCTTATCTACATAAACGTTCCACCCCCATCTAATTTCCATTACTGCAATTTATTACATCATTTATGCTAATGGTATTGTGCTCTAAACAAGACTATGTTGTGTGGGCATAGGAGTAAGCGTTGGTGAAAATCTTTCAAAGTGCGTTGCCGTTGCTTTTAGCTCATTCGCTTACATAAGCAATCTCACTTGAATGCATTTCAGCCTAAACGGGTATATTTGTTAATATATTCTACCCCCAGAAAGTGCACAAGTCGGAACAAAAATATTTGAAGGTGTGGTGTGGTGAAAGCCGTTATTGTGTATATGGTTTGAAGAGCTGCAACGATGACGTTAGGATCGAAAACTCCATTTCCAAACAAAACCTGTTGTTTACAAAAGATAAACTTTACTTCGACAGACTTGAGAGGTTTGAGAGGTTTGAGAATATTTTGCATCGTTTTTCTGAAGTCCTCTTTGGTACTCAACACCGTGATCCGTGACGCTTGTATTTGTCATTCGCTTATATTTTCAGTGGGAGTGTGGGAGGAAAGAGAGAATGCGAATCGTCACTGGGAATTGCTGGCCAGTAAAATTGTTTCTTCGCATTTCCCAGAAATGTGAACATATGTACTTGGAATTTATCTAAAAGGAAGTTCGTGCTAGCTATATTCTTTGACTTTGACAAACACTGATTTCATTTCTTCCGTATACATTTTTACGAAGTTTCCAAAGTGTAGTATTTTTCCTGGGAATAGTTTCTATCCAACGTACTACGACATACTTTCACTACTTGTACCCACTGCCCACTATCCTCATCCTCCGGTCACCGGACTCTCGTCGTCATAAGTATAGTTTTACTCTTCATTTCCTTGATCCATTCAGATGTTCATTTTTATTTGTGTGTGCATCCCTACATGTTTGTGTGCACAAGAGAGAGAGAGAGAGAGAGAGAGAGAGAAAGTCGTTACTCCTTGTCTTCCGACTGAAGATGATCACGGATGCCATTTTATACTACGTTTGCGTTCATGAGGAAATATTATTTTGTCTGGTCCATTGTGGCGGCACCAAATTCTTGGACTGATCAAGCGAGACATATAATCATTCGTATGAGAGGTCCATAAAGTCGCAAGATAGCACATTGTTGCAAACAAACTTTATTAAAGAAGGAATCCGCTCTTGGTCGTTTCCTACTCTTGGTCCGTAGTCCGTGTGTCTTGCATATGCAGCCTTCAGTACTAAATGTCCAGCGCACCCCTAAATGTTAGCTCTGTCAAAGACTTCCTTTCATATGGCATCTTCGTTGTAGACGTTTTCCGCAGCTGAATTTTCTACTATCATGCACATTGGCGCATTCCTTCTCAAAATTGCTTCCTTACGAGACGACATTCCCTACCTCACGACTTTCTCCTACGAAGTTCGACTGCATTTACAGATACTCTTTTTATACGCATCAGACAAATTCAAGTATGACTGAAAGAAAGCATATATAATACCCAATTCACCGAAGGCATTTGTTATTTCTTCAGCAGACTATAGTGGGTGGTAGCTAAAACTGAACAGCTTGATGTGCCCACACAAATATTTTTTCTTATACTATACTCCTTCATGTAGCCAATCTCTTATTATTAGTTTGGTGAAAGTGCTGTAGCATGGTATTAGGTGACTCAATATTAAGTGACCATACTTGAATCACAAACTTTCACCGGAACATCAGCTTCCGAAAATTGTACTTATATATGCAATGTATGTCTAATTAGAAGTTACATACAACGGCAATTTTTACCTGTCAGGCATCCTGTCAAATGAGAAATGCTCGTTTTCACATTTCACAGTTGAGATTAATGACTTACCGTTAGACTGCCACCCGTTGAGTGTTAGCTATTGAATGCTAAAAATTGGGCCAAGTTTCAACGAGGCGAGTTTTAAAAAATTCGTTATTATTAAACGAGCCAGTACAGTAACGAATACAGATATATGCACTTAGTCCGGACTTTCCTTCGACTTCGAACGAATACTTCATTGCCAAAAAACCATGCAGCTTTCACTAACCACACGCAACATCATTTACAATTTTCCGCGTGTGAAAGTGATTCATTTGCTCGTGAAAGCCAGAAAACTGCAATGAAACTGCTAACTGGAAGGAACTAGCCATATTACACGCTTATTTGAGCACGTTTAAGTGTAACGGTTTTTGGTTTTAGCAGAGAGCATGCCAGTTTGCAGTGCAACTTTTCCAATGAACTTTCCCTTCAACAATAAATGTAAATCTACGACTGAATCTGCAATATGCATTTGCCATTTGACTACACAACTTTTGTGTAATCGTTCCTCTCGGGAATGGGAACGTTGAACGTATAGGGACTGATATGTTTGTCGAAGTGAAGAGGAAAGAGCATACATGTGAAACCATGAGAGAGACATCGAGACAAAGAGAAAGGTGTAGTTAAAACGCTGTCGTGCATATAAAAGATCCAAATCTTAGCTTTCCATTACTTTCACCAAACTAACATTGGTTGGGTAGTTGGGCTGCACATGAGAATGAATACATATTTCTAATTTTCTCTTCCTCTGTCCTTCAGAGATCGTTTCCCGTTATTTCGCTAACTCTGATGTTTCTGCACTTGTGAAGTAAAAGGAATTTGCTTGTGCAAATTCATGAGCTTATATAACATGCATACGTAACTCTGTGCATGTGCTCTTCAATGCAAGATTGCAAAAGAAACTCACTCCAAGAAACTTGTGCAATTTGCTGAATTCCTGATTGATATTTATGACATTGCGAATTCAAATCACCTCCTTTTAAAAAACACATAGAGGATCTTTCCTTTCTATTGTTCACAAGGGATTCCTTACACACCCATCCCATTGCAAAAAGTTATGTGACAATTAGATTAAATAGATATTTTATTAAAACGCTGGCAGTGATAAAATTTTCTGCTTTTTCCTTCGTATGCTTTCCTCTTACAGTAGCTGTCATATAAGCACAACGCTTTTCTAATCAGTGAAAACAAGCACACAAGCTTTGAGATTTGTTTTGAGCTGAGTGAGTAGTGAGTAGGTACATATATGCACAGGCACAATATATACATAGGATTCGGAGAAAGTATGAGAGAAACCGCAGCAGGTGGAACAAATTACTTTCCATTTACTCGTGTTATTTATTCTACATATAGATATTTTCAGTCTCTTTTTCACTTTTGACACATTCAACAATACAATCTTCTACGCGAGTAAATAATCCAATTCAAAATACAAATGTGAAAGTCATCAACAACAGCCGTAGATTGAACCCCGGTGAAATCATTATATAGTGTTTGCTTTTAATTCGAAACACAAAGAACGGGTTGCGCCAATCGTTTAGAGAACGAAAATGAACCATGTAAAGAAAATTAATTTTATTTTGATGAACTCTACATAGTTATATGTATATTTATTTATGGCGAATCGTCAACTTATTTCGTCTTCACTTTTGACTTTAGTCTAGAAGACGTTTGCCTCAATATTTTCACCGTATCTTTTGCAAAACAGTAATAGACCGCGGAAGCTACCGTTGTCACTGCTGTGGAGTACCTGCGGATGCGACATTAAATATTATATTGTACACTACTGAATTTTAGCTTCAGGACATCTTTAGAAACACTTACCATAAAACCTGAAGATATGGATGTAAATCAATTGATGACACCACTGTTGAAGCTAGTGTTGCTCCAACCAGTGTAAGTTGAAGCCCTGTATTGACTTTAGATATCAATGCTGGGGCAAGTTGGGCCGTTGGGTGTGTCACATCAAAGTATCTTTTTAATGTTTTCTAGTGTTGGATAAAAAGAGGGTTGAAATTTTATTTATTACATAGCTGTCCAATGGCTTGTTATATTTCAATCCGATTCGCAATTTCGGATATTTTAGATCATTTACTGTGCTCGTAAAATTTCGAATTCATGGATTTAGGAAGAATCCAATCGTAGAGGTGTGCCAAGGAAAACTTGACATCTACTCTACTAGACTCTACCATCCTTGGAGGTGTGCAATACGACGATTATTATTAGGGCATAACGGACGATGGAAACAGACATTAAAATTAGTAGCATATCAAACTAAATTTCTCGTGCATACAAAAGAATGTATTTTCCCCAACCCCAATTTTCAGTAGTTTTCTTTCTTCGGTTAGAACTTACCGGAGGGTCCAGTGATAGAAACCGGATATAAAAACCAGCCGCGATTAAAATTGCGTCTCTGCCAACAATAAGGGCCGTTAAAGGAACTAAAAGTCGAAAAGGATACATTTAATATTTCGTTCATTCAGATTCAAACAGCCAAAAAAATTATACAAATTAATCAAGCAAAATGTCAAATATGCTTAGTCTTGATGTAATCGATTGTTTAGTTCCCTAAAACTAAACCTAATGAGATCACACCCAAATGCATATATTTATTTTTGCACGTAAATTAGGTATAAAAATTCTGAAGTACAAACCTGGAATCAAGTCCACATACGTAAGAGAAAGAAACAATGTTCCCACCAATATTTTATCTGCCATCGGGTCAAGGAAGGAGCCCATTACAGTAGACTGGCCTGGTACCACTCGAGCAATCCACCCATCAAGCTATTTATAGCAAAAAAATACACGTTGGAAAGGTTTGCATGAAAAGGAAATTGATATGAAGTACACCCTTTAATTGCTATTTCCATTCGGTCCATTAATGTTAATGTTGAAAACACTACAAGGTTACTTATCTAGTATCACTTACCACATCTGTTACACCTGCTACAACCAGTAAACCTATGGCAGGACCGTACTGACTATGTACAATCATGTGACCAATAACTGGAGTCATTCCAATCCTCAGATAACATAGAGCATTTGGTATTGTCCATATATTTTCTTTCTGCAATGGAGAAAGCAAAAGTTCACGTTGTAAACGTATTTACACGATAACATGTGTGAGGAAAGGTTTGCTAACCTATTGTTATTGTTTCATCAGCATTTCTTGCAGGGATAGCAAAACTGATAAGCAGAAATTTATATTTTACCAACACTTTTAGGCGTGCTTGAGGAATCCTCCGACGAAGCCGGAACTCCAAACTGTTCCTCTTCACTATTCCTATCTTTCTTTTCAAATTCGACCTTTTCCTTAAATTCTTTATGATTTGAAAGTAAGGGATTAACGGTATCGCCAGCCTTCAAAATTTTCAACGTCCTGATCGTCTGTTTGGCGAAGCTAGATTGTATCGTTATCGAAGGTTCTCGTATCGAAATACTTCCGCAGATGCTTCCATTTGTGACAGGTTTCAATTTCAGTTTCTTCAGGAGTTTGGAGACAGATCCTTGTTGTCTTCTACCAGCACAGCCAGTGGTATAAAGCCTAGTCTATAGTAAGAGAAAACAAGAAAAAAATCACTTAAATCAACTACAATTAACGATTCACAGATTCACCTCATCTGAAAGTGGTACATGTAGCTTACCCGGTGCAACCCCAGAGCAATGTCCACAAGTCTTTTGCCCAGCATTTTGATATGCTTTGGGCACAAAATTAACGAACACCCTATTTTAGTTATTCAACAAAAAAGTCTTTACACACAAAAAAAATTTATTGTTGTATTAAACACTACTTCTGATAGTTTCCAAAGAGGAAATTGGCAACAAAAAACACTGCATTCACGAAGCGCGACTGATCACACAGGAAAACATTCAATGTCTGAATCTGAACGCTTTTAAAAGTGCATTTTAATTTACCCTTTTACCCTGTCAGCCGCGTGCAATCTTATTAGATTAGCAAATTTATTTGTGACAAAACCATTTCAATCTGTGTGTTACTATAAACTATAACCGCTAATTGGTGATAGTTAGCAGTGATAGTTAGCACCTTCCCCCTTTCAGCTGTTAATCTCTTAACCAGTGCTTTAACGGTGTAGCCAACTAAAGGAAATCATTCTGGTTTTGATTTGATTAAATAACGAAAAATAATGTGTATCAGAGCAGATGATCAAGTCAACAAAATTCCGGCGATGCTTCCGTCTAAAAACACGTGTTTCGTAGTACCTGTGCACGTATAAAACGGGGAACATGGGAGGGATTTGTACACAAACACAGTCTTCAGATCTGTGTTTTTGTTTCTTTCAGCTGCTTCATGCACATTTTTTGGGGTATTGAATGTCCATACTTCATGTGTTTTTTTGTATGTGACCATCGTTTTATTGGTATTGTGCCTTTTGGACTTCACACCTTCACGCTTCATTTCATCCATTCAGTATCAAAACGTAAAGACGAATCAAGACACTAAAAGCATTAACGAGTGATCCGGTTTGAGTGTGCGTCAGTCAGCATTCGGGTGATCGACAATGACGGAACTGTTGTACGTGGGCATTGAGGAGTGTGCCAAGGAAGGGAAGACAGGTATGAGATGAGAGCAGCTGTATTTTGGGTACCTGCTTCAGGTGATCTGATATCATAACCGAGTTCATAAGATAACACTTTATCATCACAATGCCTTCATGATCAACGTCAAACTCGCCTGCAGCACCAGGCAGAATGTGGAGCAGACATACAGTCAGAGTTTGGTGCTGGTGCTGATGATGTACGTGTGCCTCTGCTGAAGCTGGTTGTGGTTTTAAAATAACTTTTCTTCTAAAAGGTACAACTAGGTGAGTTTGCAATTTACAAGGATTATTTTTTTGTATCATTCATAGCCTCTCACCTCTGCTCTTTTTGCATGCTTTGAATTTGCAAGGGATGATTTGGATATGAAGCAAATTTGATTCATTTGTATACGTGTCTTGTTATATGTTGTTCATTGTTGTAGTACACTTTGAAGTTGAAAGTCTCAGGTATAAAATATGATATCATTTGATGATTGATTGTTGTAGCTGTATAGGCAGAGGTTCAATCCTTGGGCAAATACGAGATACCGTATGGAGTTCTAGTCATAAGTTGGGAGGGGAATAGTGGAAGCTGAACTTTGAACTTGCTCAAAGACGGCGAAAGTCTGGAGAAGTCTGGGAATAACCTTGGAAGAGGTGAAAGGTGCAGTTGCTCTACAGTATTATTTGGAGGAATCCTTGGTTTCTTTTGGTAGTTAATTGGCCTAGGCCAGACAGCATTGTATCTTGAGGAAGGGAAAGTCAATAATTTATTGTAACGAAGCAGAATCGAAAATATCATGGCAGAGGTAAGACTTTAATAAAGCCACGTTAACGTGCTGGAAAACTTGGATTATATTTAAATAAGCTTTTGGGTTGAGTAATGAGTATCGGTTCTTATTTTCTCCAGGTATCAAACGAGGAATTCCTCTACGATCAGAGTATATTGGACCAAATTAAGTTATCAGACTGGCCAAAAGCACCGTTTCAACCGTCTGTAACTGTGCTTGCCCCTGGAGAAGGGCTAAGGATGCGACCTTTGAAAAGGGATGACTATGAGAAAGGTATTACGATTGCAATGATTATACACAAAATGTGAAATTTTGTTCGTATTTAAGGAGTTCACGAATTTCCTATTTTTTTCTGATATAGGGTTTCTGTCAATTCTTTCACAACTTACTGCTGTTGGAGACATTCCCTTGAAAGAGTTTCAAGGTATGGGCAACTGCCTTGTTCATCACATTTATGATAGATAGGTATATGTTTTTGTGAAGGTTGGAGAAGGAAATTAAAGCAAATTTGATTTTCAGACGCTTTTGATAAAATGAAAGCCACGCCAAATACATACTACGTAACTGTGATCGAAGATTTGGAAAAGGGGAATGTTATTGGTTGTGCTACATTACTTATGGAGCAAAAGTTTATCCACAACTGTGGCAAGGTAAGGAGAAAGCATGGAAATTTGACGTCAACCCAAGTGTATTAATGGGAACTGATTTCAGTACAATTACTTTATTGTTTACAGCGCGGACGTATAGAAGACGTTGTTGTCAGTGATGAATATCGTGGCAAGCAGCTGGGGAAAATGTAAGATTTTACATCAAACGTGTGTTACAGTTGTACATTGTACGCATATCAATGAAGAGTGTTTAACCCTGTATTTTGTCATTTGCAGATTATTAACAGCATTGGTGTCCTTGTCTAAACATTTAGACTGCTACAAGATTTCTCTAGATTGTCGTGATCAAATGATTCCATTTTACGAAGGTCTCGGATTTGTCAAAGAGCCCAACAATGGCAACTTTATGGTTATACGTTTTTAAATACAAATAAAACCTAATTTACAAATAATCAAATACAAAACCTGCTGGTAAGAGAATAAATTCAAGAGTATAATATAATATCTATTGATTTAATATTTAATTGTTAAATAACAAATTTTGTATACAGCTTCACAGCAGCTTATATTTTTCACAAAGATTTGATTGTGAGACAGGGCATGTACTCTACTCTTGCTAATGCTTAATAAATTATGTGATTTGTATTGCATGGCTGGCTAACTGCGATACGAAAATCATCGAATATCAGTGACGGTGACGACTTTATTCTTACGATTTCATATGCAGTGTAGTAACTGATCAATAAGCTAGAATTGTAGAGGTACTATCAAATTTTCTTCGCACCTAATTTCATCGGTCCTTTACGAGTACTTCTTTTAGTTTCTAGTTCATTTTGTCGGTGTAGCTTCCTTTCTTCGCGCCTTTTACGCATTTCCTCCAGTTTTTCCGGGTCCGTTGTTGTTCTACTGGTAACACTGCCGCCATCACTATCAGTACTACCCCACTGAGATGCGCTCTAATAAAAAACAATAAAAATGTATTAATTTACGATACGTTTTACGATGATACAGGGACAGGGATACTTCCAATTGGAAAAATGAAAAAATTTACCTTGGAGGATTCTAGCATCGAAGAAAAGAACTCTTCGTTATTAGAATTGGATTTGTTGCAATTAAAATTGTCGGTATTGTCGGTTATACCGTTTCTTGATTCAGATTCAAAATCATCACCTTCCCAGCCATCTTTTTCTTCCTAAACACAAACGATCAAATTTGGATGATGAGTGACATAATTTATTACTTTTTTCCCAAGCACAGCCATAATACCACAAATGTTCGAACTAAAAAACGATCATACCGTTTCTTCTATTGGCCAAGTGTCCCAGCCTTCGTTAGCACTGCCAGTTGTTCTTGCCGAATTTGAGGTTGAAGTGAATGAAGATAGTTCTGATGTCTTGTTATTACTCGCAGAATTGCTTCCAGCGTTGCGCTGTGGAGAACCATCTGCGTCTATCGCACCCCAATCTTCGTTGTCCCAGTCGTCATCATAATCAGTAGCTGACTCCTGACCTTCTGTGGTTGGTTGCAATACATCTTTGTCCACTGACGGGGTTGATGGGATACTTGATGTTGTAGTAGAAGTGCTACTGCTAGACTGATTTCCAAGAGGGAATCTCCCTTTACTACGAAGTGGAGGCCCACCCTGACCAATCTGCGAGAGCCCAGCGCTTGACGATTGACTTCTCTGAAATTTTGACGTTAGTGCTGAGACTGCCCAGCCGGCCCATGAGGACGCTGTATACAAAATTTGCAATTAATATAGGTGTCAATTTGCAAAGATTTTGCAACCGTAGGATTAAGATTAAAAGGGTTAAAATGCTAAGTAAAACTGTCATCACCAGCGTCAGCCGCCGTCGGCGTAGCAGCATCCACATCAGCTTCAAACTTTTCTTTCAAAGTTGGGTCATCAGATACTTTCTCTAACTTTCCTAAGAACCCTTTGATCGTCTTGAAAGCATTGTCTCGTACAGTCTTATCAGGATCACAAGTAAGTGCAGAAAGAGCAGGGATGATTCTAGTTCCAATTTCAGTTAAAAGGTAGTACTGCTGAGTGGCAGCTAACGCTAGGATACCTGGACGAAATCGATTTGGAATATTATCTTCCCAAGACCCAAAGTTATGAAAAACGGTATCCAGTTAGTTAGTGTTTGTAATTACCAGCTACTTTGGCCTGAGGGAAAATATCTTGAAATACTCTGGTGAACGCAGGTATGAGCACCTTTCTCCGCGTTTGAGGATGTAAGTAACAGGAAATTTTCCCGAGACATATCGTTGTATTTGTCCTAATTCCACCTTGATCATCTTTAATTTGCAATCGTGCGAAATATTTTAGAAGCTCTACATTTAAATTGTTGTGATTAAGCTTGGGAGCGAGGAAGAGCATTGCCTAAAAGTAAAAAAGAATAATTTAAAACATTATTCAAAAATGAAGAACTCAAATAAAATCGATTAATTCACCGGTTATAAAAATTTGTTTGAGGCATACATACCCTAACGGTTTGCTCTCGAACAGTAGGATTGGTGTCCATAAACCCCGTAACAATATTTGGAAATATCTTCTCATTAACAGTATTTGGTTGTAGGTGGTCTACGAAATGTTCCAGCTGCTGAAGTAATCGCACTCTTGTTGCTCGGTCTGTTGAGGAAAAAAGTTTCACTACGCATGGAACAATTTTAGCCTGGTATTCGGGCTCGTCCAGAAGTTTTCCCAACTAAGATATAGAAATCACAACACTCGCCGTTAATTTTTTTACCAATCGTTCCTTCAAACAGTATCCATCAATAAACTGAATATGAATACATTAAACAAATAAAACGAACCTTAAACAAGGGAGATAGGACCGATGAGCCAGCATTACCAAACTCGAAAGCATTAATGAGCTGTGGTAATATCTTGTGCCTGCACAACTCTTCAGGAAATTTGTCCAATACGTTGGGCAAACCAGTAAAAAATTTTGTCTTTTCACTTTGTTCTTTAATTTGAATTTCTTCAAGGAACAGTAAGGAGTCTACTAAGTCATTTTTGTAAAAGCCACCGGGTCTTCTACCTCTCGCAATAACATCAGCCGGATTTGGTCGAGCAGAGCTTTGATTAGTTAGCTCTTTAAACACGCTAGTAAGTGTCTTAGGAATTTTCTCCGCATTTTTCAACGATGCTATGTTTTGAAGGGATCCGTTAAAAACCTCCCAAATGAGTATCCCTAGACCCCACGAGTCAATACTCCACTTCGTACTTCCATGTCCCCCACCTTTTATTTCTGGTGGATCTAACTGGCTCAGACAGCTAGGAACTTTCCCTAGTACGGGCGAAACTTCATTACCACTCACATATTCAACTCCTCCCAATTTCCATTCTCCAGCTGTATTAACGTAAACGGATCCGATGTGTACACAATTGTGTCGGAGATTTCCATCATTCATTAAGAAACTTAGCGCCCGCTAAAGGTGATTAAAACATATTTTAGCTTGTAATCAAACCAAAACACATCCATACATCTTTTTGGAAATGCATTTAGTACGTACCGTAACTTGGAAAAGTCCCCAAGCCACAGAAAGGTCTCCTTGAGCATTTTCCTTCCGCTCCAAATACATTTCCAGAGGCTCTACATTCTCAGTCGCGAGATAAATCGCTTTATCAGACTAAAAAAAATTTAAAATACGCTCTACATCATGTCACTGATACTACAAATAAAAAGTTTAGTAAAAATTTACTACATCGTCTAGAAATAACCTCAACACTATCCAAAAACGTGAGAATGCTTGGGTGCCTCAAAGTTTTCAGCCGTTTTACTGCTGCCTTCGCTGCTTCAACTTCCAACTGTGATGAGTTCTTGATGTCTAATATGAAAATTGTGACTTCTTCTCCAGTCGCCTGCAACCCACATAATAAATATAACCGTTAAGAAAAGAATTTCAACAAGATTCGAGACGGAATTAGCTGTATTACACTGTCACTACTGACTGTTATTAATTACCTTTTTCTTCCCTTTGTGTAATTTCCAAAATACCCTATCGGATTCGAAGGGTATAGGGTCACCAATCTCATACGAGAAGTCTTTCGTGGGGTCTCGTGAAAACAACGACCACATTTTTAACGGTTACCCAAATCAAGTTTATCCAAAAAAAACTACACCATAACTTTAATTATCCTTCCTATAAACTGATCTTTATGCTTCCCGACCTCAAGTTAATTAAAAAGAACTATCAACGTTCGAAGGAACAGGTGCATTTGGCAGGACATATACGCTCGTACGTTGTGTTGTAAGTGCAATTCTGTGTACATTCAACATTTAACTAGCTTTCATTTCCTTCATCATCCTTCAAATTTTATTGTGTGAATTATTTAATTATTCTCTCCTAGCAGCTTATGTTGACACGCTGGCAGTTGTGACTCATTATCTTAATCCTTCCACACATCAGCACGAAAACTTCAATTAAAGCTGTGATGCTCTTAAAAATTATCCGAGCGAGTGTTTTAGCCGTTTCTAAAAACACTTTCAACTTTTCAAATAGTTTTCATTAAACTTCCACACCACAAGCTAAGCTAATAACCGAGTGAAAATTAAAAAAGACAACTGACTGAATAGTCAAATTGAAAGTGCAGCATTTTATTGGAACAGATGACGTTACCAATACAAATTCAGCCTTGCGTAAAGAAAGAGTAAACCACAATCATTCCAAGTCCAAGCTGAGCACACGTAGAGCTAAAGGACATGTACACAAGCGTTGTGTTGTGTATATGCACACGGAACATGAAAGCACTTTTTTGTATACAAAACTCTCTCAGACTCACCAAAGTAGCATACCACCCTTTGTGTTAGAATTATGCAAATGATGTAGTGTCGCACATATGTTTGCAGAGTATTGGTAGTGGTTCAGTCAAAAAATCAGAGGAATATTCAACGCAGACGACAACATTGCAATGCCTCAAATTAGTTAATCACTTTCATGTATTATATTAATTGAAGATAATTGGAAGTTTGAGTGTGTTTGTTCTGATGCCGCTGGCATGCACGATTGCTTGAAAAACTAGGTCATAATCGCAGTATTTTTTCATTCATGTGATTAATCTCATATGAGTTCCCAGTTCCAAGAGAAATTTGTGTTATATTGTCCTTTCAATCAATTGAATTGATTGACGTACGCCAATCATTCCATTCAATTCTGAATCGAGGCGAGACACGACGAAAAAATTTATTCCAGGCAGTGATTTACACTGCAGCAAATTTCTCCAGACTGGCTTCTAAACGAAAATCTACATTTAAAATACTGGTGCTATTTAGTCGTCAGCAGTCATTCCAGTTAAAATTCGGCAGCCAATTTGTGCGACCTCTGAGCGTAAGTAGTAGGAACATGGCTGTTTGTGGGGATGCAAGTGGGAGTAAACCTTTGATTTTAAGGCTTGTCAGCGAATCTTGCTGTATTGCGAATACAGCTGCAGGGATTGTTAGAAAAGTTTTGAAGAGTGGTGAACTGGACGTGGTGGATAAGGTGAGAGAATTTTAAAGGGCAAAGGCAAAGAAGAGAATAAATTTTGGAATGATTGGGAAATTAATTTTGATATATTTTTATGTTTTAAAAGGGCGTTAACGATCTTCAGACCAAAGCGGACAGAGCTGCTCAGAATTATATTGTTCAAAGGCTGCAACAATGCTTCCCAAAGGCGTCTGTGATAGGTGAAGAAGGGGAAGATGTTACGGAGTCCTTGGATGGCCTACTTTCACCGGCGACAACACCTTCCGAGCCGTTGTTTCCAGAAATTTTGACGAAATCTGTACCTGAAAATTTGCTTTCCATTTGTGAGGACGATGTAAGGAGCAAGTTGTACTGATAAATTTCGAAAAGATTCCCTTTGGCTTCCAAATTTACACTAGTTTCTTTTTCAATTATTATTTCAGGTGGTAATTTGGGTAGATCCTTTAGACGGAACTCAAGAGTTTACGAAAGGTAGATACAACGTACAACTTTAGAAGCAACTTCGCAATGCAATAAATGTAATGCAAAAATGTACGTACGATGTTGAAGTGTGATGTAAACCGATTTAAGCATGTCTTGTCTTATTCAAATTTGCAGGTTTGGTTGGTCATGTCACCACGTTGATTGGAATAGCCGTCAAAGGACGACCTGTCGGTGGTGTAATAAATCAACCTTTCTACGAAAACGGAGGTCAAATTGGAAGAACAATCTACGGCATTCCAGGTATAGGGTACGGTGGATTCACCGTGGTCTCCCCTCCGGATGGGAAACGAATCATTACTACTACAAGATCACACAGTAATACTCGTGTAGAAGCAGCCTTAGCCGCTCTGCAACCTGACGAAGTACTACGTGTTGGAGGGGCTGGGCATAAGGTATAACATAGCTTGTAATTATGAACACTTAAAAGCATTTTTATGTTGCAAGTTTCAAAAAAACTAAGTAAGGTTCAAATGTATGCAATTATGCTTATTTCCGCTATTTCCAGGCACTACTTCTTATGGAGGGCAGAGCGCATGCGTATGTATTTGCAAGCCGAGGGTGCAAGAAATGGGATACTTGTGCTCCGGAAGCTGTACTAAAAGCCATAGGTGGAATTTTAACCGATATGGACGGACAGGAGTATAGTTATACTAAGGACGTAAGTTTGCTTGCTCTTCAATTAATTAGAAATGCAATGAAATGAGTCGCATTTCTAAATTATTTTTGTGTTGTTTAGGTTGAATACGTTAACGAAAATGGTTTGTTGGCAACAGCTCCGGGTCAAGATCATGAGTGGTATGTGAAGAATATACCGAAATAAATCATAGTCTTCCACAAATACGTAGTACAATACATTGCGTGTGTTAGATTTTAATCACAACTCTCCACTTACGAAAGCATGAGTTTTCTTATCTGAGCTTAACATATGAGCGGCTCTTTCCGTTCCAACAATTGCTGCCAGTCTGGGAGCATCATATTTGCAGTACATAACATTCACACTACTGTTTTTTCTTTGTCGAACTCGCCTCGTTTGGAAACTCTCCTGAAATAAAATACAAATTCGAATTTTAAATGAGTTACCTGTCAGGTGTTATTTTCCTGGTTCACGATTAGTTCGTTACGTTGAACCGCATTCGCATTAGTTGGTGTAATTGTAATTTGTAAGACAACTAACCTGAACAAAATTACACAGTTCCGGATAAAATTGTGGATTCTGTGGAAGTTGGTAAAATATTATGTGGCCTACGCCTTTCAGTCTGAATCTTCGGAAGAAATGAGCTCGTTCAGTATAAAGAAGGAAATGATTTGAACCATGGAAGAAAAGATCTCTGGATCTTGCAATTTTTTTGTCCTAAAAGGTGAAGCGATAATTAATAATCTCGTATTAGATAATGCATACATAACATATACATGAATCACGTACACGCACGGTAAAAACTTACCTTTGTATATTCGCAAATTTGTACAAAACTAACTTCTTCTCGCTTAAAATAGTTTCGAATTCGAACAAAATCGAAATATGATGATACAAAAATTAACGTATGACTCAGTAATTTCTCCTTGAAGTTTGGAAGTAGTTGTTTTGTAAAATGCTCAAATCGGGCATCATCCACGTCGGCAACAGAAGCTGCGTCGAACATCTGAAAGACCTAATTTGTATAGAAAAAATGAATGGTTTACTTTATGTTTACAAAAAACAGACGCGAATATGATTATTTGGGATGTTACTAACCTGTGGAAGCTGCACAGTAACTTGAAAAATGCAGCCCTTAGGGTTTGGTTGAAGTATTCTTGCTTGGCCACCGTAATTTTTGCAGTGTTTAGACATCAACGAAGAATGCTCTGGGCAAGCTACGGAACTGAACATAAGCGTTTGACAATAATACTTGGACAGACCATCCAGAGCCCACGGACGAATTCTTGAAAAATCAGTTCCATGAGTGGTTACGGGCTGTAGATGCAAATGTCGCATAATGTGTAAAACATGGTCCCAATTCTATAAACCACGTAAAACAAACTTTAATAATTAATACAGCAGGCGTTGCTTCATCAGGTCCACAAAAAATCCTACCTGCATTAGAAAAACATCCGACTGGTCCAATATTACCAACTCAATTGAAGATAAGAAATCGTAGTCCCGATCCCTAATAAAAATCAGATATAATTCATGGCATAAGCATTAGTACTTCCTATTTTAAACACTGATTGAATAATGATCCAAAAAATTACTTACTTTTCTCCTTCTGCACCAACAATCACTCGAAGTCCTAAAGGAGACGCGATGATTACATCTGATGAATAAAATCCGGTATATAACTAAAAACCAATACAAATCCGTTAAAGAATTAACGGAATGCGTGGATGTCATTTTTCAAAAAGTTAAACCACTTTTATTAGAAAAACTATACTTATACCTCACAGGCAGTTACGCCTTCTATTCTCCGCAGCCTAACATCAGTAATATCAAAGGATCTATATTTTTCTCCACAAAACTAATCAATAAAGTTCAATAAATTCACCTTAATGCTCTTCTTTGTTACAGCCATTCCTATTTTGAAGTTGTCATCAACATTCCCATTAAAGGTATTCATATAATCGTCGGGCTTTGGGTTGGTTTTAGGCATAAAAAGGGTTTGTCCGCCATATTCATCGCAAAAGCGCTTTTTATTTGCCACGTTTCCCTTCTCTTCCTTCAAAATTAGTGAAATCAGTGTTGTCACAACCCTAATTTCACATTTTACAAATTATTCCCACGTAATCGTATAAAACTAAAACAAGTATTATTTCCACATGTTGATAAAATTGACTATATTTTACCTTAAAGCACTATCCTTAAACGGCACAAGAATTAGAACCTTTGGCCTAACAAATCCTTGATCTCTGTATGCTTCTGGAACTTCAGATTTATTAGACATTTTCGCATTGTGGTGAAGAATACGAGTCCTTGTTTTTAAAATATGATTTGCAGCATGCAAACAATAGGCCTACAAAGTAAAACAAAACAAAACTTTGACTTAGGGGTTATTTTTCTTTCGACAATATTGAATAGAATATCACCACGTTCAAGTTCTGGATAATTATATAAATTGCGCGTCCTTTTGCATACCAGCCTAATCTCTTCTGCAGTGTTGATTGTACGTATTGGGCAGTACACATCATGATAACGCGAAGCCAAATCAATTAGCTCCGTCTGTAACGGTGTCAATTCCTGTTTACAAGCTTGTTTGTCAATGCTGGCCTAAAGAACAGAGTCGCGATAATTTGATTTGTAACAAAAATCCTTGTTCATAGTATAGTCTTTTTACTCTTTGGCAAATTTTTTATGCCATTTTCTGTACCTGATTAGCGTGAGGTATTGTACTATATAGTTGCTTCTTTATATGTAAGGAAGCCAAGCTAAAGTTTTTGATAGGAGAGGCCGGTATGTCAGGGATTTTAACATTAGGGAGTCTATCAAACTCTGATAAATCTATTGAAGATTTCAGAACTTTAATGTCATCTTCATCTTCATCTGCTCGTACAAATCCAGTATATGTAAATCGTTCTATTATTGGCCATGTAATGTCATAATTTTTGGTTGCTGGCCTTTCCGCTTTAAGTTTCTGTTGCAAACTTGCTGACATCTCCCTTTCGTAATGGTGGTTAAAAGGATCTATTCCTGCAAGATCATCCTACAAATACACAACGAAGGTAATGAAAAGAATCCTAAACTCTAAACATTCTAAACAGATAGCAAATTCTAAACATGACAAAACCTACATCGATTTCTGGATCGATCTCTGCATCATCAATTACGGTGTCTTCCGGGACATCCGTTACATTGTCATCTTCTTCTACTTTAATTTCTTCAGAAGGCACCGTTTCCGCTTCATCCTCATTTGTGTCCTCCGCTTCGCTTCCTTCGTCCTTCTCCTCCTCATCATCCTCCGATGAACTTTCATCTTCATTCCTGTCTCCTTCAACCATCTCTCCTTGTCCTTGTTGCTCCTCAATCGAGCTGTCACTGCCAGCATCGTCACTTTCAACGCTATCATCCTCATCATCATCCTCTTCTTCATCGTCACTGATAATCTTAACTGAAGAATTTGATTTCCCCCCGGAGAAAACCGCTAAAAGTTCATTGTATGGAGTTGTGTCTTCCTCATCTTCGCTACTTCCCGATTCCGACGAAATTTCAGGTGGACTGCGCTTATCGATTCCACTTGCGAAAGACCCTCCATTATTTCCAGTTCCTGAAGCGAACCTTCCTCTTCCACGAAAGTCAAATTTACCTCTTTTCGCCGAAGGTCCTTTAAAATTCCCCATTTCTTGACTGGGGTGCTTCTCCCCAAATTGACGTACATGAGATTCGTCTTTATGGGTCAGTGTTGTTTCGTCACGACCCCATCGTCCTCCTCCACCGCGTCCCCTACTTCCTCCTCTTCCGCCGCGCCCTCCTCTACCTCCTCCGCCACGCCCTCCTCTTCCTCCTCCGCCATGTCCACCTCTTCCGCCTCCACGACCACCTCCATCTCTTCCTCCTCCTCCTCCTCTTCTACCTCCTCTTCCTCGACCCATATTTTATACTGGTAATTCTCTTGCCTGTCAATTCTAACAACTAAAAATATTGTAAATAGTACTTCAACTGCTAGCCTAGCTGATACTTATTATTTTGACACTAACAACATTTGTAAACAAAACAACGTGCACAATAAAATTCGTATATGTATTTATTTATGGCTTTGACATGCTGGCTGAGCTCCGCATGGTGTGCATTTACCGGGCTCCAATGCACAATGTGTTCTTCCACATTCAACGTCGTTTGAGACTTGAGAGGTGTCATCGTTTCATGCATCTTTCCTAGAAGTATCCCACAGGGATGCATATAATATGCAAATGATCACATCCACAACACCAATACACCTTTGTAGCGAAATGTATACCGAAGCGAAGGGTATGCAATGAAGTTTATTAGTCGATAAATTGCATACAAGGTCTACTTTGTTTTCATGAGTCATTTTTAGTTGTTGTTTGTTGAGTGTGATTTAGTTGTAAATGTGATTTTTTTGCTTTCTTTCTGCCTGAAAGCATATTGTGACGTAAAATTCATAATTATCGTCCACCGATGCAAGAGAATAAATAGTGCATTTAAGTTTAAGGTGAATTTAACGCTGTAGGGCGAGGTGGTGAACCCGGTCACCGGTGGATATTTACAAGTGTGATGGTGGTGCACAGATGGGTGAATTATGGTGTCATCTCATCTTTAGTAGTTGCCGTTGACTGATGACATTATCAACTATTGCATATTGACAGCCAAGTCATCAGTATTAATCACTGACAGAAGTATGAGAAACGGAGGTTGTGGAATAGTCACTGTTGACTGTCAACCATTCAACCACCCATGCTCAGGGATGAAGGATTATGCATGGACAATGGAGGAAAATGGATCTCTTATCGTTGAGCTGGATCACTAATCAGTGGAATGCGTTGTAGTGTAAGCTGGTTGTAAGTTAACTGACAAGGTAATTGAAGATAATGAATATTATTGAATTCATTATGTATTGGACAGGATGTATAATTATCTTTACATCCATCCGGCGTCCAGCATCCACCACCAATGAACAACATTTACAAACATAAATAATGTGATTGTGTATGTTACTTGTAAATGTGTGAAATATTTTTAAATATTTATTCCATTCATATCCAGAAAAGGGAAGTAGCAAATAATGATGTGTTGCATGTGCACGTTGACTGCTGTGTGATTACTTGTGAATTTACGAATGATGATTGTTGATTGTGTATTATAATTATAATATTATAATTGCAGGTTGCAAGCTGATCTGTTATTTTTATTCGCTTGGATCTTACGCAGTGCCTGAATGCAACATGTAAAAGGAAGATCTGCATGCGGGGACCACCACCCACCACACAATCGGAGCTAACTCAGCGAACCCTGGAACGACTTGAATTATACTGACTCTGGAGGACGTGATTTCAAGATGAGGCGATTCTGGGCTGGGGAATCGAGCAAGATTGCAAGAACGTTTCGATTGGATTGATTCCCCTGTAAATGCAGCAAAAGGATAAAAAACGAAGGACTGAATTTAGGCATGTTCTTGGGCTTAAATTAAAATGCCTTATTTAAACAAAAAACATACATGTCATACGTGACATATCAATCAATCATACCAATGTGAATAATATTCATTTTTTACTGGAATTGCTTTAGACATTGAAATTGAATTGGAATGGAACAATGGAAAGGGATGACTCAGTATGCGGACGTCACAAGTAACAGAGCAGAAGGTCATTTTGGTAGATTTTTCTGTAACGTACATGTTACATTTTGCACTCTTAACATAAGATGAAAGTAATGAATGAACTATTTGAATTAGTTGTGACATCCATGCAAAACATAAGCGTACGCGTTGTTTTGTGGCTTGCGGTTTTGAGTGTTCATGTCATAGCGTGCTATATATAATTATTATTTTTTATTATACATTGCAAGCTCAGTTCATAAAGTTAGTAGGCATTTATGAAGGGTAAAAGATAGGACATAGGTTTTAGTTTTCTATATTATATTGCATGAGCTCTTAGTATAGACAACACACAGTTGCAACTTGTAATCATTTGTGAGACGGAGAAAAGTTTAATTCTATATTTCTACTTATATGACAGACAGACTTTTGTGAAGTCAGCTCCTTGTATGTTTGTGTTTGTGCATTGTGCATGCGGAATGTATTCACATTTTCACATACACACCAAAATACATTACTACTTATTTTACTGCATACTGCGTTGTGTTCCCAGTGCAATGCACATATATGCACTAATTTAGGTACATAGGTAGTCAGAAACTCGGAACAGGTCAGAGGTAGAGTCACAATCATGTCGCCATACTATCGTATCCCTATGGAAGAAGTTTGAAGTCTAGAACAACCATATCAATCCACTCCACAATCCGAGTGCTATCCTCTATCCATAAAAAAGTTGAAGACTTAAAAGGATCTCTGATTCTCCGTTTGTGTATCCGTCCGTGGAGTAGTATTGTATGTGTATGTTGCTGTATTCCTGAATTACATATCTACCCTATCTACACATACATAAAAATCCACGTTATGTTAAGATGTCTGCTATGCTATGCAAAAACCTGACTTTCTATGTATCTAGATTTTGATAGGATAAAGTAAGCAAAACTGGTAAAGCTCAAACTTGTGAAGTAGTTGTAAAAAAAGACCCGTGTATTGTATGTGTATTATTAAGCAGTGGCAATAACGTTTAGAACACTGCTCAGGAAAAGAACATCATTTCTTACAAATTTGATGGTAGAAGTTATATCTCTGCACACTGGGAGAAAAGGTATGTAAAAGTTTTCGTTGTCGATCTTGCAATAGTTTTTTGTAAAAAGTCGTTCGCTTGTAGTGGTAGTATCACAAGCATTAATATGTCTAATTGTTAATGTATGATCAACTTCACACAATTATAATATCGAGTCCAAGACGGAGCAGTAGTTTTTAGCAGAAATGAGCAAGAGAGCAATCAGCCGTGTCGGAATTAGCGAGATAGACTGGGTCCGTTTTTTATATTTATGTTTAATATATATTATTCCCCGGAAGGTGGTAGGAGGATTGCAAAATTAAGTTTTAGTTTAGTAGCCAATTATTTAAGTTGTAAGCGTTTGTATACTTATATAGTTTCATGTTTGAGTTACACAATTGCTGAAATGTTGGAAAGTGCCAATTACAGCGAGTTGCAAGTTCCGATCGGTGGAATATAGGTGACAGGTGAAGGCAGGGTTTGTTTGCATTGTTAACAGTACAATTATGGTGGAATCAGCGTTGGTTTTGTATACAAATGCATGCAAAGCAGCTTCGAGTGTGCTTATCTTTCTATATCAAATTTACTTGATTTTCAGTAAGGCCACAGATGAACATGAAAGAGTAGGTTTGGAAAACAGAATTTGTAATGTGCAATAATAGTCACTTAAATCGGTTGTATCTTATATATCCGATTAAAGCAGTTTGACGTATATACACATGCCAAGTTTTGCAAGACGTGAAAGAAAATCGAACCTAAATCTCGAGTGATTGAGATCTTTTAGTATCTGACAAATTTGTGTGTTGTAGAATTGTTCTGATAAAGTATGTACTTGTACTAGCGATGGGCGTAGGAAATTAAATTATGTTATGTAATTAATATTTAGTACATGAAGAAAGCTATAGTTATATTTTTATGTGGGTTTTCAGATACGTCTCTCATCGGAATCACCCAAGTGTAGTGTCTTTTAATTTTAATATGAAATGGTGAGGTAGAAACTAATACAACGTGAGCCACGGCAGGAGTGATGTCGTAATGGCGTCTATCGGCGGTGGCGGGGATGCAGGCAGTAGCCGGGAGGAGCTTAAAAGTCAATTTACAACTCGGGAGGGTACCTACCGGCTAACGTCCGCTGTTGAGTTTTCAAGGAGTAGTCGGTCTTTGAGCTACGTTACGAATAACACGAATCCTGCCCCTGGTACCAGTCCGCCTGTCCGATTATCTTTTGTAACATTGGTGGGAGGTCGACCTGGTGTTGACGCGGCCGCTAGTGAGTCCCGTTCTAACTCACCAGGGTCTGGTCCGCTGGAAATTTCCTCCCCTGGAGCTATGAGCCCATCAGGAGTAAACGTGATATCTAATAGCGTGAATAATGTGCCCACCAGCAATGGGGAGTCACTAATGCTGTCGCAAAGTTCAGATCATCATGACTCCAATCCCGATATTTATACAACTCCACATCGTTTCTGCGTCAATATGGGAAAAGAACTTTATGTTTATCCCTTCATGGGTTGCAGAAAGGTAAGCCATTTCATTTTCAAACATATATTTTGCAAGAAAAATTTGTGAATGTGATTTGAACTGCGGTGTTATCACAATGTAGGATGTGGACATCATGTCAAAGCCTATTGACAAACGGGTATATAAAGGAACAAATCCAACTTGTCACGACTTCAATGGTCTTGCTGCCACACAAGAGAGCATGTTACTTGTTATTGGATTTTCTGGAGGACAGATTCAACTAGTGGATCCTATTTCAAAGGAAGTCAACAAACTCTATAATGAGGAAGTAAGTAATTTATTGTTTTGGATCGTCGACTGTGGTATATGAGTTTGCTTACAATTGTAACATTCCTCAGATCGTCATATCATGCAAATATTGACCATGTTATTGTAATCTTTGTCTTGCAGAGAGTCATAGACAAAACTCGAGTGACCTGCATTCGATGGATACCGAACTCGTTAACGCTATTTTTAGTATCTCATGGAAGTGGGCACATGTATCTTTATAATATTGACAACTCCTCTGGAACAACCAGCCCCAGCTATCAAGTTTGCAAGTCAGGTCCTAGTTATACTGTTTACAATTGTAAAAGTAAAACTCCCAGAAATCCCTTGACCCGGTGGACAATTGGTGAAGGTGCTATAAACGAATTTGCCTTTTCTCCATGTGGACAGTTCTTGGCAGTTGTTTCACAAGACGGCTTTCTTAGAATATTCCGGTATTCTTATAATATTTATCTACTCATATTTATTATTTTATTTAATACTCATAATCAAATTTGGATCTTACAAAATAAGTCTTGTTTTTAGGTATGATAGTTTCGAGCTCATGGGCATTACCCGGTCGTATTTTGGTGGGTTGTTGTGTGTCTGCTGGTCTCCAGACAGTAAATATGTCTGTGTAGGTGGGGAAGATGATTTAGTCACTTTATGGAGTTTTAAAGAAAAGCGAGTGGTTGCGCGTGGACAAGGACATAAGTACGTAATAAAATGCAAAAATACAAGGTGGCAGATTAAAATTGGAATATGTTTTACATTCTGTTTTTTGTTGAATTACAGGTCATGGGTTTCGGTAGTGGCTTTTGATCCTTTCACGACAACGTACGGTGATGTCGAAACCAGTGAAGATGTGCCAGCAGGTGAGGCAGCAGGAAATTCCTCCAATCGTCATCTTTCAAATGACTGCCAATCGTCAGGTGTGTTTTCATGTGATTCAGTAGCAACGTCCGGAACAAGTTGTGCAAACCAAAATCACGTTTCCTCTACGTCAGGTCCGCAAAATAATGCTCCTGGTGGAGGAAAAACTGTCGTAGTGAACCATGTAAATAATAACGCGTCATCGTCAAGCCCTCCACCAACGGCAAATGTAAACTGTGCTTCGAATTTAAATAATGTGAATAGGCCTAGTAGACATAGTAGGACTTCGGAAAGTATGCGGTTAAGTGTGTCGGAGCAGCAAACGACGAGGATCCCCGCATGTTACCGCCTAGGTTCTGTTGGTCAAGATACGCAACTCTGTTTATGGGACCTGACGGAGGATGTGTTGAAACACCCTTTCGGAAAGTCCCGACCTGCCTCACGTGTACCCATTAGTGATACGAGTCCTTGTATTGTTCATTCCAGTTCGAAAACTTGCAATAGTCATCACCACCATCAAAACATTAATATATCAAATACAAATATGCCAAATTCGAATAATAGTATTGTAAGTAACTGTACCGCAGTGTGTAATTCGGTGAACCATCCTGGTGATAGAGAAGATGGTGAAGGGAATCTTGGAAGTACTGTAAATGGAGGAGCGCAAACAACGACAAATACTGCTAGTAGTACCTCTTCAAGTGGCAACGGAACTTCATCATCGCATAATAGCACGTCCGGTCACGGCATTCTATCCCTTCGGTTTGGAGCCCTCAACTTTGGTGGCGATCGGGAGAAAAATAAAGACAGAGAGCATGGGAAAGAGCACAGAAGAAATTTCAGTTTGGGCTCGTCCTCAAAATCAGATAAAAGTTCTGGTGGGAGTGGCAAGGGTGGAATGACAGCAGGAGGTGCGGCAAATTTTTTAGCGTCGTTAGGAATTAGTGTTAACCTGGAAGATCCTATGAAGCTCATTGGAACGCAAGCCTGTCCAAGACTGGATGAATGTCCGCTACTAGAACCATTAGTTTGCAAGAAAATTTCACATGAGAGACTCACAGCACTGATCTTCAGAGAAGAATCACTTGTAACCACGTGTCAGGATGGTATTGTGTGTACGTGGGCTAGACCTGGGGACACTGTTAGTCAGTTGTAATAATTAAAGATGAATTTTGCTAATTGATGTGTATAATAATTGTTTGCTTTAAGGAAAAGGGAAAAGAGACAAGATACAAAGTTAACTATATGCCTGCATGATCCTTCAAGATCATCATTGTTATTGTTATTTATTAGGTACGTATATAATTTTAATACGCTATTTAATCTAGTAGACACAAAAGTGATTTCAAGTTCGTTTTATTGAAGACGGCTTATGTAAGCGCTGAAAACATACTTTGTTCGCGTAGATTATAAGTAGTAGTCGATTGTGTAATATCTTTTTATGCATTGATGAATTCCTATTTACCATTGAAAGCGTATCTAGATGCTCGCACTAATTTCTCGTTCCGTAGTGTTACAAATAATATATTAGATGCACGTAGTACAGAAAAGAACCTCATCCTGACAAGTCAAATACCGAAAAAATGAAAAGACAAGATAAAAAAATACGTTGGTTCACCTTGCCTATGCAGCAAAGTTAGACATCTTTTCTGAATATTAAAAAGGCGTTAAAAAGTCAAAAATCTGGAATCTTAAGATCGATTTAGCTTAAATATCTCAAGATGAGAACGTACATGATGGAAAATTTTAAGTTTTTGTTGTGCGAGTATGATAAAGGTTTCATTCTTCGTATATCTTTTTATCTTCAAATAATTTTTGTCATGCACTTCTGTTCCGTTTTTTACTTTACTGTCAACCGCGTTATAAGGTATCTTCATTGGTAGTTTGGTACTAAACATTTTATGTTATACTGTTCGTTGATTATCGCGTTTTCAATTTTGCACTACCACCTTACTGCCAATCTTGAAATTGAACGAGTCTGAAGAAACAATAGTTCTTGGTTCTTTTCAATATGTATATGCCCCACAATGACACACTTCATGCAATACTGAGCAAATTTTCAATGTAGTAGTCACCTAATAATTTATCTTGTATCTCATCTTCATTTTCTATTTTAGTTCAGATATCCGATAAAATTTTATGGCAATGTGAGCATTTCCGTAAATAGGATGCGAATATCAAATGCATTTTAAGGCGTGAGTTTCCGTTTTTCAGGTTCAACAGTGAAACTTAGAACAAATTTTCCGTTCTTTTTACATAATATAAAACTTATGAACTTTTTAGTGAGTTTAGTTGTTAACTCCAAGCATACGGATGACGGATTCAGAAGAATTCATTGTAACTTCGAAGGAATAACGGATATTGGCATAATATCAAGTTCAACTAGATGGTGCGTTCGCATTTATGTACTGTTTCGAAAACTTTTATGTAATTTTAAAAAAATTAGTTACACGCTGACAACTGACTAAGTCGTGCTATCCTTTGTGTCGATATGAAAGGGAAAAAATATGAAACCGGCAACCACTTTCATGAAGCAAACCAAATAATTACCACAATTTTGATTATATTATATTCTAAATATATCTAAGGTATATGAAATTCATGACTATGACATAATACTGTGCTGGACTCATATGATAATACTGCTACGATTATCCTTGCGATAGTTGCGGAAGGAGAAAGTTCGCTATAATTTCAAGGAATTGTCATGTCTGTTAAATTATTACTATTGTCATAATTTTTACCACGTTTTAATAATAAGTGGTGAAAAAAAACAAGACACGACATCATAATATGATTCAACGAATAAAACCATAAAATTGCGATGATGTTTGCCTGCGTGTTGTTTACTCTAATTTAATGTGGAACGTCATGGACCATGTCTTTCGACTTTCTAATTTTACTTGCACAAAATACCTCAACCAAACTGACTAAGGTGCGACTCTGTTAATTGTGTGAATGAAAGTTGTTTTGTAATTTGCAGGGTATTTTGTTTGTGAGTATGATCTCATCGTGAAGACTCAAGATCGTAGGAATTCTTACATGTTTTATATTACATGCAACGCAACCAATCATCAGCAATGTCAGCATCGATACATAAGTTCCATTTCCACCATTGCTTTCTTTGAGCTTTCTACTTTCACCCTGGTTCTGCTAAGCTTTCACTTTTGCATCCATTATGATTAAATACACACCGGTTTTATATCAGTTCAGTTCAATCTCCTTTCCCCTTCTCATCGTTTCAATGTTCGTTCTCCGAAAATCTTGGTGATAGCTGCGGTGATGCATGGGGTATCCACTATCTAGGCCTAGGGAAGAAAATCAACCCCTAACATATGTATACATGCATGTTACGCAATGCCGGTTCATGTATCATGGGTCGGAAGGTTCGCTAATCGGAAGACTACCTTTGTGAAGCTTTAATTGCAAGTGCGTAAAACCTCTTAATGAGAGTGATAACGTGAATTTTAGGCCAATTGTAGTGGACGATGTTTGCATGCTTATATCCTGTTTTGCAGAAGAAAGTACCTTTCGTGAAGGTTAAGAAAGCTTATTTCACGTGTCTTCCTCATTGCAATTTTAGGGCGGAGTCATCAACTTTTCATACGATTTTTCATACGGCTTTAGTTTTAGTGATTTTAAGGTTATCGATAAATGCATTTTACCACATCTCTTCCATTTTTCATTTGGCAAAATTTCAACACGCATACTTTCTCCAGGCATGTTATATGCAACATGCCACGCAACACTAGGATGCGATATGCATTGCAATGTGGGAATGGTGATGAGAGAAAGCAGAGGGAAGTGGCTTGCGTTGCATTGCAAGTTGTTCGCTAGTTTTGTTGATGTGATGTGAAACGTGAAACAAGTGGAGTTTTTATTATCCCTCTTCCTCTTCGTGAAAATAGTAATATTTTTGCTTATATCACTCCTGCTGCCTGCAATCAATTCATTGCATCTTTGAGCTCCGCAATATTTATAATTATATTCCTCCAAAATTCAACTCCAAAAAATCATAGGTTTGAGATGGGAATATCCACTTCAAATCCATATACAATATACATACATATACCTACTCCACATCCCAAAATAATTACTATACTATAACTAGCAATGAAATATTTTATAAAAACGGCATACATGTGCTTTTTTGGGCTTTTTATGTGCTGAGAAAAATCAAAAGCACTTCCCAAGCAATTGATTTATTTATATACTATCTTGGTTTCAACGAGAATTCGTGAACCTGCATAATATATGAAAACATAAAAGATGCTCCCATCCAACACATTTCACAATTCAATCATGAATCATACATAATCAATTTATATACCTTAGATAGGTATCACATATACCTACTCAATCTATCCTGAAACAAAACGTCTTTTCTCTTATCAAAAGACACAATCGCATCATCTCATCACACGTCTCCCTATGCACACTGCACATACGAGACGAGACAACCTTTACCCATCACTCTACTCGTGCTCATATCATGCATAAGCAAAAACTGCAAATAAGCGATAATAGTTAAATTAGCTTTTATATATTTCCACGTATGCGTAAAATGCAAGTGTACTGTGTGCTCTGTACCGACTCTGAAAATGAGATATACTTTGTGAATCTGCTGAAAACGCGTTCATATAATCAAACATTCACACAGCCCGAGAAATATACATATACTTTATGCATGTGATACAATCGCATCTTTACATCCATACCCTATTCCCAATATGACTATCATCACATCAACTTTTTCTCCTATGCATTTCATCCTATCTACTCCACACATGCCCATATACCCATACAAGCACAACCTTACTAATTGTAAGGTTTTGTAGTATGTCTCATCAATTTCTCACAGAAACACAAGAGCACAACCTTCGTCTCCTCTCCACATACTCACTCACACACACGCGAGCACAATGAGCTGGAGGAGCTGAGCAAGGACTCTTCTCTATTTTTTCTCCAAAAGAATGAGCATCATGCTAGTGTACGAGCATTGCATTCTCATTCTCATAAAATAATGTGCATGCAATGTAGCCCGAGAGTTGTAAAATGTGTAAAAGAGTTAATCGTAAGAATTTCATTGGTGGACCGGACTCGCACTCTCAAGCTCTCTCACTATAATCATAACTATACTCTACTTCTCTACTCCCTCACCCCATGAACCAAAAGCACATCCAACACATCACCAATACCTTCTATTATTACAGAGTTGCAGACAGGCACTATGTATATTTTCATCCATGCGTAGCGTACCTTCTCATCGTCATCCGTACCGTATCCGTATGCATCGTCGTATCCTTCGGTGCTGCTAAAAAAGTAGCTTGGTTTTTGTGTTCTTGCCTACTGCCTCTCTGCTAAACTGGTCGCCCTCTTTTGTCGAAGGGGAATTCTTGTGTATAAACTTGGCTGTTACGTTGCCTCGCTTCGCTATATTCTTTTCGGCTGTTCGTTTCGTTTTTGCTACAAAAAAAAGAGAAGTTGGTTGTTGAGAAGAATTTTTTTTGTGTGGATGTGTATTGTGCTTGTGTGTATATATAAAATACAGATAGTATTTTTTGTGTGAGAGAAGGATAGTGCTTGTGCTCTCTTGTCGTTTTTTTACTACTTTTTTTCTACTCCAAATCGAGACCTTTAGTCAGTGTTTGAGGAACGGAAAGGAAGGAAATCAAAGATGGATCGCCTATGGCTCAATCATACTTAACATTTTTGCCACCACCACCAGAAAAAAACAACAGAAACATTAGAGAGCAACACTGAAAACAAGTAAACTGCTCCACTTGAATTTATTTTTTGAGAGAGATAATTTTTGTGGGGAGAATGTTAGTTGGGAAGATGTGAAATTATGGGGTTATTTCGTAGTTTTTCCAACGTAGAAAATAAGTTGTGCGTTGTCCCTCTACTTCCAGAGCAGAAGAAGAAGAGAGTTAGGGGTTTACCTTGGGTTTAATGGGTCGTCTTGTTTGTTTATTTCCTTGCTTTTATGTGGAGTTGGTTCCAATAGTTTGGGGAGGAAATTATTGCTGACACATTTTTTTGGAGAAGGGAAGGACAGCTGGAAGCTGGAGGAACGAAAGTGGGACTTCAGATTTGAAACGTAAGTGTTGAATTAAAGGTTCAAGTTAAGGCATAGAAAATAGTTAAGTTTGAAGTTTAAATGGATAATTTCAATAATTTGGATGGACAAAATGAGTCGGTAGTCAGTTCGTTTGGATTTATTTTGCTTTGATAATTTGATTTTTCAATCGTGGAGAATGAGTAGTTGTGGAAGTCAGGTTAGCTCAGTCATCATTTGATTACTTGTTGTCTGTCCAGGTAAAGAAGGTGTTAATTTTTGGAAAATGGCAGAATTTGAGTTTGACGGATGACGGAAGGATTAGAGGATTAGGGCTTTTTATATGCAATATTACGACCGAGTGATTTCGTCATAAATTGAGATTTTTGTGAATATCTAAAATCATAAAAATACACGTAGACATATAAATACGTGGCTGCACTGCACAATAGTCCCTAGTATCTAAAATAATGATGTATAAGCGGTGCGAGCGGTGCAAAATTAAAATTAACAATCGTTCCGAACCATTGGCCTAAATAATTTATATTTATGGTTGCACTGAAGGTAACGATACAAAAATGCTTTTTAAATAAATTCTCAAAGCCTGGCCATGATGTGGCCATCGTCATCACTAGGAGGAGCATGTACACATAATGTCTTTCGATCGAGCCGAACTATTCTGTAATCGTAATTAATTAAATTGATAACTGTTGCTTTACTTTTACAGGTAATCCGGCCAGTAAATTGTAAATTTGACAAGTGAGTGAGTACCATCGTGGTACTCAACATTTTCTCAGGGTTAAGGACGTCAATGTGGATTGGTTAGTCATGACTGATACCAGGCGCCGAGTTAAGCTCTATGCTTTAAATGCTGAAAGACAATGGGATGATCGTGGTACAGGACATGTGTCATCTTCCTATGTCGATCGCCTTAAAGGAATGTCCTTACTAGTCAGAGCCGAATCAGATGGTTCACTTTTGTTGGAATCGAAAATTCAGCCGGACACCGCTTATCAGAAACAGCAGGTTGGCTGATTGCAGACATTATACACATACATTGACAAAATCACAATACGTAAACAACCTTGTAACCTATTCACCTTATTGTTGGTAACATGATTTTAATATGATGCAAAATTCTTTCGTCGTAGGATACCTTGATTGTCTGGTCGGAGGGTGACAACTTTGATCTGGCTTTAAGTTTTCAAGAGAAGGCTGGTTGTGATGAGATTTGGGAGAAAATATGCCAAGTTCAAGGGAAAGACCCATCCGTAGACATTACACAAGTAAGTTCAAGCTTGTTATTGTACAGTGAATTGGTCTTGAATTGGTAGTAGTTGTGAGCTTGATTGTACTAATGTATCTTCATTATTGTAAATTGTAGGATGTAGTAGAAGAGTCTGAAGATGAACGGTTTGAAGACGTATCAGACCCTGCCCCTCCAATTGAGTTGCCGGTTCCTGATGTATCTCGGCTAGAAGACCTCCACGAACTAGTGGTGAGCTGTTTGGCCGTGCCTTTAAGAAGAGAAAAGCTGTCGTTAGCACTGGAACAAGAAGGCTATTTAAGAAAAGTTATTGAAGTTTTCCGTGCCGCTGAAGCGAGCAATGATAGAACAGCACTAAATCACTTGTACCACATTTTTAGAAGCATATTTTTACTCAACAAAAACGCCATTTTTGAAATACTGTTCGCAGGTATGTACTTACTAGAATCTGTTGAAATGCAGTATTCAAAAATATTTTTGCTAAATGATGCTGAGAATTTAAATTCTTGTTTTTGCAGATGACCTTATATTCGATGTTGTGGGTTGTCTGGAATATGAACCCAATAGTAGTTGTCCTAAAAAACATAGGGAATACCTTAAGAAAATAGCTCATTTTAGGGAGGTAATTTCGATAGGAAACCCCGAACTCATATCTAAAATTCACCAAACTTACCGTGTGCAATATATTCACGACGCCGTACTGCCAGCCCCTACAGCGTTTGAAGAAAATATGCTCTCAACTCTCTCCTCGTTTATATTCTTTAATAAAGTAGAAATAGTTACCTTGATTCAGGTGAGTTTCAAACGTAAATATTATTATATGGCAAACAAACATCAATCGTGATCTGTACAGTGTACACCGATAGTAATTCGTTTCTAACCTTGACACGGCTTGTATGTTATTGTACTTGCAGGACGACGAGAAATTACTAAAAGATCTTTTCGCTGAGCTAACAGACGAAGCGACGGAAGATGCAAGAAGGAAAGATCTCATATTGTTTTTGAAAGAGCTGTGTGCCTTTGCCCAAAATCTCCAACCACAAGCGAGGGAATCATTTTACAAGGTAAATATCATCCGAGATGATTACCTAGATAACTTGTCATTATTTACGATTCCGATGATGACCATCACGCGCTGTGGCAAAAGGGAGACCGCATATTCATTGAACAATGAGTAGATTTTTGTAATTGTACTGGGTTTCACTGGGGAATTTTCATTTATTTTATGGGGATTATTCTTAAATAATAATCAACCAACAAGCTTGTTTTTCTGTGAAATGCGGGAGTTGTCCTTAATGTGCTAAGATTATGAGAGCTGAGGAAGAATCTATCCTCGGGCAATGCTTGTATGTATATTGTGTTAAAATGTGTTTAACACTGTCATTTTTAATGTTTGATTTCAGACGTTGACAAATCAAGGTGTTCTTCTGGCATTGGAGTTATCGATGCCTTTACCAGATCCAATGGCCAAATCAGCTTGTATTGACGTTCTAAACGCCGTTGTGGAATTCTCACCGACGATTGTAAGGGAGTACTGCCTTCAGCAAGCTTCAGATGTTGATGATGTAATTGTATTTCATTCAATTTTCAGATTTTGAATAATACTTATTTGCCGATTTCTGCAACTTGTACATTGTTTATTCACAGGACACGCTCTTGTTGAACGTCATAATCGAGCAACTTATCAGTGATCGAGATCCGGAACTTGGAGGAGCCGTTCAACTCAGTGGTGTTCTCCGATTACTAATTGATCCCGAAAACATGTTGGCTGCTTTAAACAAGTCGGAGAAAGCAGACTTCCTGAACTTGTTTTACAAACAGTCCATGAGTTTGCTAATAGGTACGTTTTCTTAAATTAAAACTATTAGATTATAGATTCTTTGTAAACCTGTCTGATGATGACCATCACGCGCTGTGGCAAAAG
The DNA here is from genome assembly GCA_034687055.1 of Heteromurus nitidus. NCBI lineage: Eukaryota > Metazoa > Arthropoda > Collembola > Entomobryomorpha > Entomobryidae > Heteromurus > Heteromurus nitidus. The sequence goes on along the minus strand of JAQFZW010000104.1, from coordinate 48,086 downwards.
GGAGACCACATGTTCATGGAACAATAAGTAGATTTTTGTAATTGTACTGGGGTTCACTGGGCAATTTTCATTTGTTTTATGGGGATTATTTTTAAATAATAATCAACAAGCTTGTTTTTCTGTGAAATGCGGGAGTTGTCCTTAATGTGCTAAGATTATGAGAGCTGAAGACGAGGTTTTTTATCTCTACCTTCCCTGTTGACTTGGATTTCTTAGGTGTATACAAGCAACCATTTATACTCAGAAAATTGATTAAATTTCTTCGTTGTTTTCTTTGCAGAACCACTTTTAGCAAATACCCAGGGTGAAAAGCCAGAAAAGGAAGATTTACAAACTGCACAACTATTGTGGCTGATACTTGAGCTTTTGACGTTTTGTGTAGAGCATCACAGTTATCACATCAAAAGTTATATCATTAACAAGGATCTGGTTCGGAAAGTCCTTGTTCTTATGAAATCACAGCACACATTTTTAGTCCTGGGCGCTCTGCGGTTGCTGCGGAAGGTCTTAGCTCTTAAAGACGATTTGTATAATCGGTACATCATCAAAGGAAATTTATTCGGACCGGTGATTGATGCGTTCATGAAAAACAAGGGGCGATACAACCTTCTTGACTCGGCAATTATTGAAATGTTTGAATTTATTAAATCTGTAAGTTGTTTTTGAAGTGGTTGTTTCATATCTGCATTCAGTTGAAGATATATAGTTGATGTATATTAAATTTAACAACTTATGTTTTTTTGCAGGAGGACATAAAATTACTTGTCAGTCACGTAATGGAAAACTATAGCCACATTTTAGATCAAGTTACGTATGTTCAAACTTTCCGTGCACTTAGGCTTAGATATGAGCAACAGCAAGAACGAGTTAAAGATAGAAATAGCATCGATAATGTTCCAGCATTGCTAAGAAATAGTACGCGCTATCGCCGAGATCCTCGGCAGTTAGATGAGGAGGAAGAAATGTGGTTTAACGATGAAGAAGATATTGAAGATGGTGATGGAGTTGTTCCTGCTAGTAATTCTCCAGAACTAATGGGTCGTAAAGTAGAAGCCGACTTAGATTCCTTAGGTGAGACTTCGGTACAACTCATTTTAAAGTAATTAGTGAAACAAAGTAGTTCTAACTGTTTATTCTATTGGTTTAGGTAAATTGTTAGATAAGAAAGCCGAAGCTCTAGCTGCAGGCAGAGCAATGAACAATTCTGTAACTGGCAGAACAACGCCTCTCTCCACATCAACAACTCCAAATATTGTAGCATCAACTTCCCCAAGTTCAGTAAATACTTCATCGTCGTCCCCGACTGATGGCAAAAGTGGGATTAAAAAGGTGAGATTAATCACAGTGCATCATCGCAAGTTGTACAATTACGACTCCTCGTCTTTTGTATAAACTTTCTTGCTTATTTGCACTTCATTTTAATTTCTTTGATTAAATCTACAATACTGATCAGTTAACAATACCACTCAAAGTGGCTCTTATGAAATCATATGCTCTTAATTCTCTTTTTTGAATGAGATATCGTATTTCTTTATAGTCGTTTTTTCAACAAATCTTTGCTACTCTGCAGGAGTCAGCTACACAGGTTTGTTATTTGAAATTATTTTTTTATGTTTGTGATTTTTCATACAAATTATGCATCTTTGTGTTGCAGATCGGTCTTGTGGACTACGAGGGTGATTCAGATGATGAAGAAACCGACGAATCCAATGGTGATGTTCACGATGATGATGATCAAGAGAAGCCCACTGCCAAACGCCCTCGACTGACGTAACTACTGGATGATGTAGTATTTAAAATATTCGACGTGAGACCAATGGTACATAACACTAATATTTCTATTTTGTTTTTTGTCTGGTTGAGTTTGTTTAGTTCATTGTATAACGTGATTGGGCGACTTTTCAAAACAGTTAGACTTTTTATTGCTTAAGATCTTTATATTTTATTAATCGATGATCGTTATTTGTATACATGTACACATGTTTATGTCAAAACCATTTCTCAAATCAGATTTGTATGTACAAAAATAATTTCTAAATCTATAAAGTAATTTTAACGCATGACTTTTACAAAAAATGCCAAACGTGAAGGCATTTACGTTTCGGAATAATTTAGTACGATAGAGATTTTTTTTCCAAGATGTATACTTGTATCGGTCAGACGTTATACATTTACTTAGGGGCATGGTCCAAAAATCAATCATGACTAGGAGCAAGTTTCTTCTACGCGAGCAAGGTCGCATTAACTGGCATTTTGTTGTTTTTACTATACATTGTGGCATTTACAAGGTGCGTTGAGCCAATGGCATGATGACTGTTGTATAGAAGATATGATGGAGTTAAGTTTAAATTAAACTAGCTCTAGTTGTTAAACGATGTCTTCAAACATCCATTTGTTCGTAAATTTTGAGGACTGATAATTCAATTGAGCCATCACTTGTGTGAATGCATTTCCATTACTGTGTTGTCATACAATTTGAAGCGTTGCATCATTTTCTTGTGGCTGATGCCATAAGTTTCTGTATATCTCATTAACCAGTTTTGGCAGGTAATATTTGTTCATATCGTATAGTTTCACCTTTGCCTTCAATTGTAGCTGTCAAGTGCCAGAGGCATATAAATAATAGTCACCTTATGGCGTTCACAGCGGCCAGATTGAACTGACGGTTAGACAAGAGTAGCCTTAAATTTATGCAAATTGGAATACTTGAAGTACTAATTAAGTACTCTAAGATTTACGTACTGTCTGAATTTTATGGCAGTTTGCATTTGACTCATCTGCATGATTATAGCGCAATGAGTGAAGCATCGATTGTTTTTTGTGGCTTAGCAAAGAGAGTTCAACAATGAGAATGATATCCTTAATCACGTATCTCTTGTTTCACCCTTGCTTTCACTATTAGGCATATATATATTTGTGTATTGATGGGAAATGATTTACTAAGGGCACAATGTGTTTCCTTCATTGATGCATCGAAGTATCTCATTTCTATCCATGTTGTATTTTCTCCACCTTTCCTAAGGACACCACGGGCTCACCGTGAAATAATTAAGTAGGTCTGGTGATTACTCGAATACGACATCAGTATGAGGTATAGGGATTCCAGGGAGTGTGCAAACTTAAATATCATAAGGAAAATGTATGAAGTAAGTTTTAATAACGAATGGTAGCACACGTAGGATTGTTCAGAGTAGGTAAATCAGAAATAGGAAGCAACCAAACTTGCTTTTTAGCGAACGTAGTTAGAAAAGTGTGAGAGGCGAATGAACGTAGTGGTTTAGACCTAAGACTGTCAGACGTTATGAACTGTTTGTTACTACACTCTACAAATTCTGTAATCTTAAGATGTTTTCTTTCTCATGGTGGTTGTATTATAACGTTAAAATCCACCATATCAATTCTGTTGTAACAAGTACACGGACGGAACTATTTGTTTATACTATATATGAAAACTCCCGACAGCAACTTTCTGATGGCAATGAATTATTTGTACTATTGTAAAATATATTTATTATACGAAAAGTAGTATATTATTGTATGGTTGTGGAGGAACAATTTTTCCAAATACTAAGAAAGTATGAAAGAATAAAAATTGCACTCGATAAAAGAAACGACTTTATTAGTTGCGAGTTTTGATTGGGAATCACTACGTATGCTATAAGTATGTATATGGGAAACAGGGCCAATGAAAGTGCCTTGTAGCATTTCATTTTGCAAATTGAAACATGTGAAAATTCTCAATTGTAGTAATTGTTTAGGAAAGCAAGTAACGGAATGTTTCTTATCATAATCCAAGTACTTGATACATCCATTTAGATAATACTAACTAACCATGCCTGTGATTATAGGAGATTCTAAGTTTTTTCAAACAATGCTGAATCCTGTATAGATATGTAATAGATATGTGTGTTCTGTAAACGTAGTTTACGCATGAGTTTATTTTTCGATGAGTTCTTGTTTTAAGCGATCAGCAAGAGCTCTTCGAGCCGACAAGGATTTTTCGCTGATAGAGGCTGCCCGCATTGAATTTGGGGTTGTTAGTGCCATTTTAGCCGCCCTCGCTGATTTAGGACGTGCTGCTCTTTGTGTGTCGTTAGATGTGTCCGCTAACAGCTTTTCTCGCTCTTGTTTCTTCATGGCGATGAGTTTATCTCGTTGTGCACGAAGGTACTCCCTCCGCTTTTGGAGATCTTCACTTTGTTCCCCTGCTGGAATGTCCTGAAACAGCATCCATAAATGCGATATAGAATATTTGTTGCATATAATGACTTCCAAAGATACTGATCACACTTGCAATAGATGCGGTAGATGCTTCAGAACCATCTGGGTTAATTTCCAATGCTTTCCTGACAGCCGTTAGTAGCCTGCGTTGTTCCGTTGCAGTGGACGCGATCTCAACAGCGGTTTGTTCATCGAAACGAACACTAGGAGCTTTTGCGAGCTTCTTCTCCTTCGCGGGATCGGAATGTACACTGGCTGCTTCTTCAACTCTTTCTTTCACTTTCTCCACGCTTTCCCCTCCCAGCGCTTCCTCTGCCTCTTCCAACTGTATTAACTGACTAATGAACAATTTAGTATAAGATCTTCAGATTTACGAATGAATTTATGAATTATGACATATGACACAAATATTAGTTTGCTGCAATTCACTTATGAGCCACCAAGCGTTATGTGTTGCATTCTAAAGCTATATCTTTGTACATCTGCAAAACTTTCTCCAATTGAAGTGATTACCTTTCTGCTTCTGACTGTATGCCGGAGTTAGGGTTATCATTATCAGCAACAGTTAAGCTTTCTTCTACTTTCATTTCTTCGGGTGCAATATCGTTGGTACTTTTGATTGGAGAAGCGGTTGTGGATTTTGGGTGGGAAGGGTTGTGCGAAGGAATGTCATCACATTTTGATAAATTTTCACTGATTTCTAAATTGTTTCTATCAAGCGTCGGGCTATCACTGGCGGGGGGAGTAACGGCTATTGGTGCTGTTACAGTAGGGGTGGAGGAGGAGGAGGACGAGGTAAGGGTAGTCTGAAAATTTGCTGGCTTGGGTGCTTGATTATTCTTGAATGGTATTCCGGCAAGGTGTAATTTCATATTTTTGCTATCATCTTCGTCTCGGCGAACATTATTACTATCACTAGCTTCACCTTTATGGCGACTTCGTTCTTCTGTGCCGTAATCACATTTAAAAAGCTCTAATTGGTCGGAATACCTGATGACCACTTGGAGAAAGTCATCTTCGCCGTCTTCCCCCGCTGCTTCCTCGGACTCACCAGACCTCAAGGCGGGTGAAAGTACGCCGTATTTTGCAACCAGCAATTCCAGTGATTGAAGCTGAAGATCGATGTTTTTTCTTGTCATGAGACGTCGGAAAGCTGTAAAATCTTCGGCAGCCCATAGTTGCTCCAATGCAACCTAAATTTGGAAAGTTATGAAAACAACTTGTGAACTCTTGTATATCCGCATACTTGCACATATACCTACCTTAGTTATATGGGATTCGGGAAGTGCCTTGCTTTGGTGCTCTCTGACACGGCAGGCTACCTCCACTTGTTCAGGTGTAACCTGCAAATCCTCCATGAAACTAGCTAACATGTAATCTACAACGGATTTATACTCCTCATGAATTTTACGAAATTCTTCCTCCTTCTCCTCCGTCATGTTGTTGAAGCTGTCTGGATCGAACACTGTTACAAGCAAAACCGTGTTAAGTATTTTCTCCCATAAAATACTCCATTCGTATGAAATACATGGTTATCTAAGAGGACTGTATACTGACCAACAGATTTTTCTTCAATAAACCCCACAACTGGTACTTTCCAAATGCTGCCATGCAAGAAGTTTACCTGTAAAATAGGCATACGAAACGCATCACATTCCGCAACACTAATTATAAACGATAATGATTGCATAAAATTAAATATCTTCAACTTACCAAGCTATCGAAAACCCAGTTGTCTTCATGCTCCACTGCTTGAATTTCGGATTCTGACATTTTAAGAAATGCGATATTTTCACTTTCTCTCTAAAGACGTTTCTTCCGAAATATTTTACTTGAACGAAACAAAGGTATTAGAGGAACTTCCTTTTTCCAATTATAAATATCTGTAGTTTTTTATATTTTCCAATTTACCCAAGATTTAGTTCTGCGTGTAATTTTTCATGTGTGCGTGTGTGGAAGGAGTATCGGGAATAGGAAAAGAAGGACGGACCGATTTTTCCTTAGTGCATAATAAAATAGTATTCTTGGGTCGTCACTGTCACATATAGTCATATAGTGCATGGTAGCCTCAAAAAATTGATTTCCTTTCTCTGCTAACATAACAAAAAAGAGCGGAATAACATGCAAACGACAAGTAAATGCAATGGAATGCTGATATTTTTGAGGGAGCGTTGTTGTACCCTCGTCGAGGAGAAAAGAAACTATCTAAACCTGAATTATCCCTAGGTAAATGCTGTGTATGCATGAAATGTATGCAACCAAAGGATTAAATTGTAATGAAAAGTATGCGAATAAGATTCTGGCATTTTTGTGCCTACAATATGAATCTGATTTGTTACACAGATAAGCAGACAGGGGAAAGTGAATCACTTTCTCCGTAGTCTTTTCGTTCATGCGAGAAAGGATTTTTATTGCTACTTAAGGGGTACATACCAAAGCACAACTAGTTAAGAAGAAAGCCTATTAGAATGTAATTACATTAGCATACATTCTAAGTAAACAACATGACAATCAAAGTTTGTTTTCAAAGCAGAAATATTCATCAAACCATCTCATTACTAAAACGCTTTGGATCGATATATGTGTTTTCTATATTTTGTATCCCCAGCTCCCCAAGTCGTGTACGGGCAACATGGCTACTTCGGTGAGTAATGATAATCAGTCTCATTTTCATTTCATTGCATTGGCATTGGCATGATGGTTGCGAACAAACATCAGCAACACAACAAACGCACTGAGCATGGCAGGGCGTTTTTGTTTTGTGTTAGGATTTCGTCATATCCTTCTGCATTGTATAGATTGTGTATGGATGTGTGGAAGGTCATAAGAACTCGGAGAAAAGGTAAAGCCAAAAAGGGTGTATAGGCTGAAAGTTTTTATCTAAATCCGTTTAATGTGATACAACCCACATTAAATGTTTTCCTTGTAATAAGTAATCATGATTTCACGATAGCTTGCCTTATCCATGTAATGATTAATTAAAGCTCGTTTGCGAAATCGGCGAGATTTATGTATTAAAATGTATGATGAAAAGTCGAGGGAGTTTTGCATACAAATTGATGTAGGACTTAACTTTGTCGCTTGCCACCTCACACCTTTTCACACCTTTTCATGATTTGTGAAATGCTTCAACCAACTCATTTTCAAGGACATGTAAATACATTGATATAAACTTACACATAATGGGGGCTAGTATACGTATTTGCTCTACATCCACACGTACTCAACGTCACAATCCCAAACATACAATCCTACAAAGATTTGCAGAATAAAGGTTGTATATAGCTATTCAGTATGCTTCGCAGTGAAAGTTATAAATTTTAATGGATGTTATTGGATCGACAAAATCTACAAGATAATACGACTAATTAATAATATGCAATGATGATGTGATTCAATGAGAGAAGAAAGTACATTGGGTGGCTTTCACCGTTTTCTCTGAAAATTATTTTACAATAGTTTAAATTTCATAAACTTTGCCATTATTTTAAACGAAAATAACTGCCAATACAATATATTTATAAAATGTAATTTTTATTGCTTATATTTATGTAATATCTGAATAAACGAATTCATGATTTTGCATGCATATACTAGTTTGTTCCAAAAGTACTTGGACCACGATTTAGATTTTAAAGCTATTCTCATGGTCAAAATTAACTTTCTGTAAAACACTACATAGGTTTTTGCCCGAAAGAGAAGTTTTTGCATCCTTATTATTTCACCAATAACCAACCAATTTAATGAATCAGTTTATTGCAATTTTTCAGAAATAACAATTTTCACACGAAACAATGTAACTGGAAGACAGTTATCAACCCATCGCTGTAGTACTCTGTTGTTCAGGGTTTGAGGGGGATGCCATCGGTGCTTCAGATTTCGTCGTATTTGGCTGGGGCTGGTTTGGATCATTCATATAGCTGCCGCACTTCGGACATCGAACCACAGGTGTACCAAAGCAATCAAAGCAGTAGGGAATAAAAATTAAGAATGGCAAGCTGTAATATAAGTAGGCAAAGCACACTAATAAGTATAACGGTTACATTCATTTCCCATTTCATTCAATGTTCAATAATTTGGTCGAGCAAAATCATACCCTATTAAGAACAAGATCAAAGCAATGAGATGGGTTTTCAAGTTTGGAAAGGTGTCATGTACTGGGTTCACTTCTTCATTACAACGGTCACATAATGCTGGGGGTAGTCCATCTTTTAAAACACGTACATCGTCAAAAATTGATTTGGTCAAGGAAAAGAAATGTGAGTTCTTAATATAAACGTAGCCCCACTTCGATTTTGATCTGTTCGGCAGTTGTTTGGGGTCGCACTTCCAGCTTGCTGTGGGTCATTCTGCATCTGGATGTTAGTTGACTGCTTCGATGCATCAACGCTTGGGGAAACTTCAGTCATTTCTAAGCTTCACAATGACCGAGCTAAACCGTGAAATGGTGGTTAAAACTCGGATTACTTATAGCTTCTTCTGTTCATCGATGTTAGTACGCGTTCTAACTACTAAAATCAGCTCGAGTCTCGAATAATTTATCGCAATTTTGGAGTATTCCTGGGTAAATAAAATTGATATGATTCACATTTTCGGACTAAATCGCGCAAGTAAAAACCAATGAGAGGAATAAGACGAAATTTTTTTTATCATATAATAGTCATCTTACGTCATCGTTTTCAGCTCCGTACCATTTACCTTTAAGCTGTAAATCTACCATTAAAAATTTTGAGTTCCATACACTTGATACAGAAGAACCATGTTGGGAAGAACGTGACTCATGTACTTTTCGAATTTTTGGCAACAACCGAAGTTTATTGTTTCCTTTCAAGATTATCACTATGAATTTCCATGCCAGTGTGTCATTCCTAGAAGATGCGCTCGTTCATGTAACTATCGACGGTGGAATCTTATGGGCATACACCCGGCACACCACATCGGTTCGATATGCATATGAATTTTTTTTCAGAATCAGGATGACTAGGGTATTCGAATGGCATCTCATGTCATTTATAAAATTTATATCGCAATTCATAAAATTTCACTGGTCACTTTACTTGTTTGCAAAATGCAAGCATTTTATATGTACGGTTTATATGTGCTTGTTAAAAATTTTCACATTCATTTTAGCAGATATCTCGTCTCATCATTGAATCACACATTTTCCCATTGTGCTTGCATGAATCTCTCCTCTCCTATCAGACCGAATCGTGAGTGGGAAGGTGAGCAAAGCAAAATTGTGCTCTAGGGATCTATGCTACATAGAATTGGTGCTGGATTGTGAAATCCCACATGTGCGCAAGATTTTGGTAGACACACAAACAAAAACAATTTGTAACATGCGGAGAAGCATAAAACACTATTCGCGTTAAAGGAAGGTGCTTTTATATAATTATAAATTAGGGGTAATCATTATGGTTAGTGGCAGGGACGCTGACACCCCTTCAAACAATAATGGTACAAATGTTTTAAAGAGCCAACATACTGAAGGAAGTGATGAGGATGATGATACTCCTCAATTAGCAGCACACACGCTAGCTGCTCTGCAAGAGTTTTATGCAGAACAAGAAGCATTGAGAGAGTTACTGGAGAGGAGTACCATTTCTGCCCAAGAAGATAATTCTAATACTAATGGGAATCAAGACTCGGACTGCACAAAGAATGAACTGTTCGAAAAAGACTTAACGAAAACGTTTCCGGAGGATTGGGTAAGCCATTGGCTTAATAGGATTCAGAGTATATACACTCCCTCTCACTATATCCTCAAATTACTCAATTTTTTTTCTAAATTGTAGCAACTTAGCCAATTCTGGTATGATGAGAAAACTTCGAAAACGCTGGCTGATAAGGTTTTGGAACTGGCTGGAAATGGAAAAGTCGCTTGTGTAAGTTGTCCATCGATTTTCCGAGCTTGCAGTAACGCTCCAAATGGTATGTACTTTTTTGGGGTAAAAACGATCGTTAAAGTTTCTAAACCAAGATAAGTTCAGATTGTGAAGGTTTGATTGTTTAACTTTCTCTCGTTGTTTTCAGCACATCTCTTTGAATATGACAAGAGGTTCCAGGCTTTTGGGTCTCTCTTCCATTTTTATGATTACAACAATCCTGAAGATATTCCAGAAGACTGTTTAGCAGCATTCTCAGTTGTCGTTGCAGACCCTCCATTTCTTGCCGAGGAATGTATGGAGAAGGTGTCACGCACAGTGGCGAAGTTGCTTCAGGCTAAGGGCCATATTATATTTTGTACAGGTAACGCGCTGACGTAATGTGTGATAAAATTAACACGCATAAAAATCGAAAATTGCAAAAATTAAAAAAAAACTATATTCCACAGGTGCGGTTATGGAGCCAACCATGGAGCGATTGTTGAAATTACGGCGGTCACCATTTGTGCCTCATCACAAAAATAATTTAGGAAATGAATTCGCATGTTTTACAAATTTTGATTTAAATATTTTAAATGACGATAATTAGCAAAAAAAAATTTATAGAAAACTATCAATGTACCTAAACTTTCTACAATAAAAAATTGAATCCTGACTCGTGGACGCTAAGCCGTCTCTTGTTAGCCTGTGACAGATTGTATATGAAAATATCAATATGAATACAATAATTATTAGTTTATCCATATTTGCACACCCACTTGAAATCCGGACGTGTATACTGTTATCACCGGACGGTGGCCGAATTTGTGGTTGGATTAGCAAATTCCTTGAAAGCGAAAAACCTTAAATTTGTCATTGGTTTGCTCAACGCAATTGCATTTACTCATATAAAAAGCTAAACATGACTCCTATTTTAAGCTTCGCTAAAAAGTGTATGGCAAACGGTATGCGCATGATTATCAATACCACAGAGACCTCCATTAAACGTTCTGTGAAATTTATGCAGACAAAGTTTGAAATAAGTATAATCCACACCGAAAAGAATACAGTTAAAAACTTTTTGGTTCCGATTCGTATTGTGACGTGACTTGTTAATTTTCCCAAAAACAAAGTAGACTAGACGCTATCGGATACATATAATATGTACGATTGCTGCATGCCCTCCTCCAAAAACGCTTTTGTCAGGATGTGACTATGTGTGACCACGACCACACAAAGTTATATGGATGACCAAATATTTTACATTGTGCGAGTGCATGGTTATTTTATCATCACACATTCAACGGGGGAGTATCATCATCGTTCGTTCGTGTACATCATCATATAGGAAGCATATCATGCGTATGACTTCCAACAATGAGCTCTCAACATGATTCCATTCTTGCTTTTGTAGCCCATCCCTATTTTAACAAAAAAAACATGAGTATATCTCTACATTGACATGACAGTTCGATCTGACTGAACAAAATCCACACAGGATATACGGATGGATGTGTTTAATGTAAGTCTTTTGTATTAAGCCAAGACTTAAGCTTTTTTATATGATTTTGGCTGCGACGGTCACGTAAAAAAAGTGCATCTTGTTGGATGTTGGATACAATATATATATAAGCACTCATTTCAGCAGCTGCTGCATGCACAACGCACAACAAAAAACTCTCTCGAGAGAAGAGGAAACATATCACCTTTCTCATATCAGTACAACACACTCACTCCGCACTTCCACATCATACAAATATATATAGCATAAACTACATACAAAAAAATTGACAGATGAGGTGATTTTTCCAATTAAAGACATACATTTCCTCTCGAAATCATAATCCAGTACAACTTTACTTCTAAATGAAATAGTTCCTATCCATAGAAAGTATTAATTTTCACCTGCTAAGGTATCATTTTTAAGGCCACAAAATGGTAAGAATTCTAAAACGATAAACTTTGTCATAAAAAAGTGTTTCCTAGCTTCACGATGATGGGGACTGGGGACGGTGACATTTTTTGTGTATGACACACGTCTCCACCTCAAAATGACATATGAAATGATATACTTAATAGGATTGATTTTCTCCTTGTCGTTGTTTCATTAGTCGGGTGATATGCGAGTATGTGATCTTGATCCTGATCTTAAGAAAATGCTGAGCGAGTTCAGGTTCAAAAAGAACAACGCTGGGAATTCAGCCATTATCAGTGAGCCATGATTTATTGATCAAGTTCTCTATATTACTTTCACATCGGTATATCTTATTATATACAATATCTTTCATTTTTTCCAGTGAAAGTGGACAGAGAAAGTCATCGTATTGTACTAGACGAGGAAGTGGATGTAAGCAAAAAAAACCAAATATATATTCACTCATGTGTGACCTGTGCCTATATAGCACACGCTCGGATATGCATGCATGCCATGCGTCTCAAAAATGATACTTCGACAATATTTTTTTAAATCTTTAAATGCATTTGAACAGGACATCGAGTCAGTATCCGATCTTGTCGAAGATCATCTTCCGAGCCATCAGCCCCGCTTCCTCGTCTTATCCTACAAAGTCACTCATTCCTCCACGAACCGCATATCATTCCCTCTCTGCTTCATCTTCATCTCACCTCAGGACTGCAATCCAGAACTACAAATGATGTATGCAGGGAGTAAACTAAGTCTTCAAAAGGAACTCGATATTACAAAAGTTTTCGAACTTCGGGAATTAGAAGAATTTACAGAAGAATGGCTAATGAGCAAGTTGGACAAATAGGCTTATCTTCCCATTCCAAAGCAAAAAAAATTCCCATTCCTATATTTCCAGTACTAAAAATTTTAATTATATTATTACATTCAACATGTTAATGCAACACAATACACCTACTATATATGGGATATACTTAATGTTCCAATTAAAAGCAAAGTCATGATTGCCATTTTTATGATATTCACTGTTTTAAAAAAATGTGAAACCTCTGTATATTAAATGTAACTTCTGTGAATCGCGACATATATACATGTATATTATTACACAATACCATGTAGTTTTTATTACTCTATATATTGTTAATTGAAACCCTGTGGCCATAAAAATAATTATTGTAAACTTTCACTTAATATTTCATTGATATTTAACTGAGCAATAATTATTGTCAAATATTGTATTGTGCAAACTCCACAAAAAAAGCATACTAAAATTGTTTTGCTCGTTCATGTGTTTTACAATAAAGAACAAGTTTACAAATTTACAATTATTTTCATTGCTGCGAACATGTATATTTCATATAATTGATTTACTAATTAGCGCACTTCATCAGTTTAGCAATTAATTTTAAACAATTCCATTAAAATTCTGATGGAAAACATGCCCCAAATCATCGAGGTTGCACGCGGTACTCAGCTCCCAGCCCTCTCGCATGATATGGGCAATAGGACAAGCTGTCCAACATAAACAAAAACAACCAATATGTCAACATCTTTCTTGGAAATATTTTCTTGACAAATTTTACTAAATTTTAATTTTATTAATAATATTGATTGTTTTGAGTATTGTACAATTAAATGGAAGGCAGCTAGCATTAGCTTTAATCATTGAAAAAATTCTCATTGTTGTGATAACGGGTTTAGAAAATCTGTCAAAATTCCTCTCTCCAGTAATGTATCATATATGGAGGAGAATCTTTATGGACAACGGTTAAAAGTGAGCTTTAATTACAGGAAATTTAAGAGTTCTTCAAGAATGGTGAACGAGGAAGCTTCCAGTTCCGGAGGGTCAGAAGAGGGTGAGGGGAGATATTTGCGAAGTAAAGCCAAAGCCAACGAAACTAGTGCTTCCAGTCCGAGTCCTTCCCGTTCCAGACGTTCCAGTGGAGGTCGCCAGAAGACAACTCCAACGAATAATAGTAGTATCAAAAGTATACTGAAAAATAAGTGTGAGTCTGTGGAAGGAACGGATGCACTGAAGCAGTCTTTCTTATCGACGAGAACTAGAGGGGGAAGGTTGTTTGATGAATGGGTGGATGAAGATAAAGGGCGTTCTGTTTCTCCAAGGAAGGAGGAGGTTATCCAGAGCTCTTATCAGTTGAGGACTTCGACTGGAAGGTGCAACAAGGAGAAGGAGAGTAGTGATGGGACTGGGCGAAAAGTGACCTTTGTGGAAGGGACTAGTGATAACGAGGGTGTAGATAAGTTGGGGCCGAGGCGTGGATATGATATTATGGAGTACGTGGTGGAAAAGCAGGAGCAAAGGATAATCCCTGTGATAATATTTCCAGCAGGGGTTATCCTGAGTATAGGGATTTTATGCGGCTTTTCTTTGATGTCATATGAGTATGGGATTTTGGCGGCGGTTGTTATTAGCTTGTGGGGATATGTCAAGGTTTGGAATACTATAATTGAAGGTAATTTGCTAGCTTGCGGGATGAAGTATTTTAAATGTAGTTAATTATAGTTTGGTTTTGATTTTGGTAGAAACGCTGGTGGTGACGAGCACCCTGGGCATCCAAGTACAGCAAATTAATATTCTAGGGAAATTGACGTATGCGAAATATGTTCCAGTTGATAATATCAAAGCTGTTGTTATCAATGAAATCATTCGAAGGGTAATTTTTAAATATTAATACTATACTTATAATATTATACTTAATATTATTACATAAATGGCATTAAACTAAAATTGCAACATTTATAATTTATTCATTTGCGTTTAATGCAGCAAAGGGTCATCTCGTACCTCCTTGTCATTTTAAATACAGCCGAGTCAACGAGAAAGATTGTGGTGCCTTTGTTAATTGGCACGCTTCCCAGACTAAGAACAATTGAGAAAGTCTATAATCAAATTCAGCGTATAATTTTTTAAAAGCTGCCTATTTAATAATAATAATTGTTGTATTTATTGTTCAATTTATGTAAAAATGTATCACGAATCATAGACATGTTTACGCACGTCAAAAGTATTCTTTAAAATATTATAATTCTATATGCCTGTCTCAAAATAAAACACTATTGTTTTAGTGATGGGTATACACGGTGTACTTATGCCAATGTGATAATGGAAGTTAATATTCTAATTCTAAATGTGTTTGCTCGTTTCCTAACGTCGGGGACGTACATGATCAAAAAGGCATACGTATTTAAGTACTTTCAAATAATATGGAAGGCTGGTTTTCTAAACATCAAAATGTTTATTACAGTAGAACGCATTTGCCCAGGGCTGTTATCTCAAAAGGATCCCGATTCTTCTCTCCGACCCATCACATAATATCATTCCATAACGAAATCGGACTTTTTTCCTTTCGTTTTTCGTATGTAACTTTATATATTTTATAACGTACATATTTGTGTCTTATGTAACATATCTTTTCGTACTGGATTGAAGACCAAACAGATCTTGGCGAATATAGGAAATTTCAACCCACCTTTTGTAAATTCTCACTTGAATAACAACTCCAAGCACGTTTTATGCGTACAACATCAAATAAAAATTTACATGCAAACTACACTAACACTAGTTTATTAATGTGGATTATATCGATACGTACGCAATCATAAGTATAACTTCAAGTTCATAAAATACTCCAGGCATTACTGGGTAAACGGATAAAGTAAATGTGCGAAACAGCTCAAAGGAAATATTGGTAGTTTAAGGTAGTTCATCTTTTATAACATGTCAGGAACTTTCCCCTTTGTTGTTCTTTTCTAACATTTCCATTGAAGCATATATCTAAATGCATTCGCACAAGATACGTTGCACAACGTTTGCAAAGCTTATCTGAGAGAAAGGATGAAAAAGCTTTCTAGACTTATTTCTACAAAAAATGCCATGTGTAGGTGTAGATATTTCCAACATGTTGGCATTTATAGCTGATCTTGTACAATTCTTTATAGAATTAATACAATGGCATAAATAAAATACATCCAAATATTTTCGAAATTCAATACATACCTTTGCAAATGATTTACTACATAGCATACACATGGCATGATACCTTACATATATATGGCAATTCGGAGACTGGAAAACACTCTATCACTTGAAGCGCAGTAGAAGCAGATCATCTCGCAAAAGTCACCTTTTTATATTTTACGTCTTACGATTGAAACGCTACATTTTACATCTTTCTAATTGAATTCTAGATTTAGCGTAGGCAATAAGTTAAGGTATATCGAGTTTATAATATTCACAGACTGAAATGACCTTCCAATTCCGTCGAAATCGCATTCTACGCATTTCATGTTCGTTCCATCCTAGAATCTACGACGACATATTGTTTGGTTGATTGTTCCTTTTTGTTAAGAAATGGATTCATCAAAACCGATTCTTGTCTTTCTCTTCCCTGATCTCTACTCTACGTCGGTTTATAGCACAGCAAAGCATTATAACAGAGCCTAGAACCCCAACTCTAAAACACTCACGATCAGAGAAGTAAATCTAAAGTCGTAGCCACTACACTAGCTTTCGGGATTCTTTAAGTGAAAGTGAATACCACGGAAAATAACTCGGATGAAAAGAAAGGTTTCCTGCTTCTTCTGCTTTCATTGAAACAGTATTCACTTATCCATATTGCATTGTAGGCGTACGTTGGGTACGTATGATAGAAAAGTTTCCTTATCTTTTTATATGGCTTTCCACCAAGAGCAACGTAAATCGTGTGCTACACAATCAAAACTGTTTGAATTGAACTGAAAACATCAATTGTAAAAATAACTTCCTGGATTTTGTCGATATTATTCTTTTCCATAATGAAACCAAAACAGTGTATACATCTTTTGATCAAGACTACTTCATGGTATGAATTTCGGAATAATAAAACTTCATTAATTCAAGAAGCCCAGAACTACAATAATATTGTTTAATAATTCATTAAATCATAGCATTTACGAAAAGATTTTTACGATTGTTTATTATTTCTCCACGAAGTATGGATTTTAATTCATTGTTCCTCCCATGTGTAGTACACTGTTTCTCGGCTGTACATACAACCTTTCTCGGAACAAGCAAAAATAGATTAACACATTATGTTGCATTCTGAATTTTGCAATTAATTAAGGATCTTTCACTTGGTTTCCTCTGAAAAGGGAAGAACAGCAAATGTATACGAAAGCAACTTTTGTATCATCACATCACATATAAATACATATGCCCATGACATGACCGTGAATGAAATGCCATCATAATTGTGTATGAATTACCTGCATGTAACTTCTGATTGGGCGTCATAATGAAGATCGTCACTCACTCATCAACCCTTTAATTCTCTACCATTAGGTTGGCAGATTGGCATTGACATTTGCTTTACCCGAATGTGATGGATAACGCTACAAGTACACATTTAATGATGATGATTTGCAAATTTGTAATTAATAGCCCTGCTGCGGTTCAATCGCTATACAGAGGCAAACATGTTTGTGCCGTGACAGGATTTTGTATAAATGTATAAGCACTTTTATAGGTAGGTAATCACCACGTCCGCGTCTCGCAGACAATGACACTGACACACATGCGAGATGCGACATGTTGCTATCATGGCATTAGGTGGCTATGATGGAACGGTGTAATTTCGCTTCTAAATTATACATGCGGTGTGGCAGAGCACACATCTATTAATCAATTACATTCATCTATGATAATTCGATACTTGTGGAAACAGTCACTTCAGATTCACATCAAGAGAGTTCAAAGTGGTCGAGTCTTTGAGATTAGTCTGATCAACGTAATAAAATAAGTCATGGACACTCCGTGTCAGTACCAGCCCTTATCACGTGTAGACATGAAAGCACACGACGGAAGCCATATTCCTCCAGATTGTCCAGTGTAGATAGTATACACACATGAAAATTATAGCACCCGGAAATCAGCCAACTGGACATTTTGTCCATGCATCAGTGTTTCCATAAAACACTGATTTACAGCGAACTCATACCCCGAAACAAACTAAACTGGCTTTCAAATAGGATTTTGCAGAGTGGGAGTGTGTGTGACATAGAAGGCATAGAGGACAGTACTACAACAGCCAGAATCTAATGGTCACATTTTGTGAACAACTTCTGCGGGCTGCACAGACAGAGTTTTTTTCTTGGAGAGAGTGAGCATAATACGAATAAAAAAGTTCGCATCTCTCTGTGAAACCTTTAGTCTACATTTGGAATGGATAGCATGAGGAACTAAATTGAGAAGCGATGTGATCAATGGTGTGAAGTGAACACACTGGTCCAGGATTCCTTCCTTGTCAGCTTCTTTCCCAACTCTTTCCGTATACAACACACACACAATAGATTTTCGTGGTGACCTTGCTGTAGTACATTAAGCAGTAACGATACATACTCTCAACGGCCAGTGAGAAGTTGCTCTTCATCTAGAAAACTAATCTTTGTACAGTGAGGAATTGTTGATCTAGTTTGACAATTTCTTATTTTCCTCAGTGCTACACCAACTTTAAAATAAATCAAAAGTAATTTGCAGAGAAAAAATAGTAGATCAGTATTCAAGTGGTTGGTGGTGGTGGTGAAAGACAAACATGGTAAACTTCTTCACAAAGTTTGTGATCTCTGTTGTGAAATGAGGGTGTGTAGACGTTCCATGTGGAGGAGGACATAAATCTTCATTTGGAGGAGTTCGGGGCAATGTAAGATTACAGATCTTTTATAACGTTTTTATTTTTATTGTGTTATAGTTATAGAATATGAACGATAAAATACATAATAGAATGTATTACAGTTGTATAGATCCACAAAATCGTAGAAAAATTGGACAGTGAGTTCATAAATATGTTTCGCGTCATATTTACGTACGAACGTTTCCAGCTAGAACTTTTTATCTCCTTTCGAGAATGCAATGCAATGTCCTGTTCTCACAGTGCATAATCCGTGCTGAAATCTGAACGTATGCTATACTGTTTTAACTATCACAAGCTTTCAGGTGGCAGGGATTAGTGGAATCACTTAATGTGTCTCACAATAGAATGCAGATATAACGATTCCTAAAATAAAGCAATATACATTTGTAAGGATTCATATCCAGAAAAAAAATCTTAGCAGAGGTGTACAGTTTCATCCAACACACAGGTCATTTCTGCCTTCACCTGTTAAGAAATCGTGTAGTTTCGCTGGAGCAGTTCCGGCGTTTGTCCTAATTTGTCCCGGCGTTTTGACATTGTATCTTTAAATACGTAACTAAATTGGTATTGTACTAATGGGATAATGCAAGATATATTTCGGCAGACATGATTGCGAGAAATAGGGAAGTATTTTCTTTGGGATATGATATAAAAGGCTGCCGATGAAATCAATAGTTCTCGTATTTTATTAGGGAATGTCGTAGTCTCTGAAACCAATTTGTCATATAACATGCAAAAAAATCCATTTCCAAACAGTATGTTGTCAAATTATAAATTCGCAAGGTAGTCAACATTTACGTCTACATATTCTATGCCTTTCTTTAGGTGTATGCGTATTTTTATATACTATTTATGCTGAAATGCACGAGTTTGGTATTGATGCTAACGAATGTTTCTTAGTTCAAACTGTTCAAAGTTAAACCAAATAGCATTGATGCATTTCTATGCATTAAATGCAATCGTCTGCACTCCATCGCATTATTTTTCCAGAAGCGTCCTCTTTGCATTGATTCGCCACAAATTGAGTATCTGTGGTAGTATAGGTTCTTCACACAAACATTTTAACTGTACTCCGGTGTTAATTTCACTCCATTCTGATTACATAAGAATATGTGCGAAAAATCACATTATTATAAATATTCAACAACGTTCAATCGGTTTTGATATTCATTTCTGCACGAAAAGAAACATGTAAATGGTAAACCATGAACTGAATTTTGATTTTGCAGTAGGTATTGGTACATAGCATTAGCGTAATCTGGGTTTATCACCAATCAGTTTCTCGTGTAATGGAAAGGGAGCGTGAAAGAAGAAGAAGCATGTGCGATTTGTGATGACAGCGAATGTGAATGTGAGTCAATGCGAAAGAAATAAAAAACAGATCTGCAGTGGAAGGGGTACATGACAGACGTGCACAGACGTACGAGAATTATGACATCAGTCTCAGATCGGTATAAAATCGTTACTATAATTGTTCATCGGGTCAAGCAATATTTATTATCCGAGTGTTATGTACTTGAGTATTTATGTATGTAATCATGGAATTGAATACATACACGTTGATACTGTGTAAGAACGGCTAACCTTTTTACTAGAACATGTATATTATCTTCCATTTTCCATACGTTCACTACTGGCATTATACTTTTGGAGTGATTGAGGTTATCCACGTTTTATATGAAAAATAGTAATTAATTGCTATATACTAGTACTACTTATTTATTATTACATAATGATGACATTATTCACATACGCATAAATAAATGTATGTAGATAGATGTCTTGTTGTAAGTTTGTTGGTGTGCCTGCAACAGGTAAAACAATGACGAATGACGATGCATTCTCATCTTCCTTTGCAATATCTCGAGATAGAAACATTATTATCTGTTGCATTTTTTGTTGTAATCAAAAGGAAAGATTTGATGTCGTCATTAACTGCGTTCTAGTTCTAATAATTCAGTAGTTTTCCAAGAGTTGCGATAACCGTAAAACGTGTGATGAATTCAATTCGCGTAGTATATCCCACAAGAATATTTTACTACAAAACTACGATCTAGCAATCTCGCCACCGCAAGAAAATCCAGCCATGTGATTCCATTAGGAATGCGTTGTCGACACTGTTGCATTCCGATGGACTTGCTCCGTCGTGGTCTTGAGAGAAAAATAATTTATGCTGATGTGTAGATAACTACGGTTGTTCCAGAAGATGATAATAATGCATTTACGGTGGTGGTGGTGTTGAAGTCGAATACTTCACCTGCACGCCAATTTATTTGTGCTCCATAATGCATTTATATGCGAGTAGCGTGTCGTGTGTAACTGGGCACCCTTTCACCTCTCTCTCTCTCTCTCTCTCTCTCTCTCTCTCTCGCACTCGAGCTTACACCTACACAATGGGATTGGAATTCGCGTTGCCTTCGCACAAATATAAATTACATCGCATTATTCAACTGGAAGTCCCAAGTCCAAAGATTAACTGGGCTTTATATTCCTTCGTTTATGCATACACCTCTCATCTCGTCCTCTTCTTTCTGTTTCGTAGTTAGACAGGAACTTTTCTCTCGTGTGTCTTCCTATCTCTGTTTTGGCAAGCAAAGGGAGAGAGTCTGTTTCAAGTAGAAACTATTTCAGGGAAGCTTGGATAATATCCTTTCTAAAATTGCCTTTTGGTCCTATATCCAGATCCAGCCAAAAGCTTCCTTTGTGTACTTGTTCTTGCTGGACGAGAGTAAGTGGGTTTTTTCTCTCCCCGATTTTTACAAGGTTTCCAGTGAAAGTTTGATGCTCCAGACTCAGGCCACCATGTTCGTAATGAATGAGTCTATTCTCTGATTCTTCGGCGGCTGTTTGTATCTTGTATCAAGTGTGAGATATAAATAGACTAACTCACTAACTCTCCAGTCTTATATAACGTAAAAGTAGATAGCCGCGTCATGTATGCTCACCATTCCAAGCTGCGATCATCACACTCTTTCGACGGTGTTACGTGTAGGAAGCACATTTGGCCAATTGTTTAGGAAATGCGCTATTTGCAGAAGAAAATTTGTATTCAATTAATGGCATCTGTTCTGTTACATGACCCTCATCCTCTGCTACTCTTGTATAATATGCCTTCAGCAAATTCATTGATTGGTTATGAGGAGGATGGGATTGAATGGCTTTGTTTAATTTACAAACGGGCTAGTGATTGGGTTTGATTTAATCGTGTCGTCTATTTGGTGTGGGTTGCGATTCATTACTGATTTTTGTTTGAAGTGCAACTGCCTAAATGTTTCATGTCATTTATATGAATGAGGTGGGTCATGTCTCATGTATCTATTTTTGCGAGAAAAGGCGAGATTGTTGGCATGCACTGGTTGGATGAACTCCCTTTCTATTTTAGTTGTTGATCGACATCTTTTTCATTAGGGGTGAAGGCTTCTGTTTGCGCTTTCTCGGTACGTGTGCTGTGCTGCAGGCTTCACACGATCGTGATCGTATAAGCTATACTATTGACTATTGACTGAATGAGAAAAACAACCTAGAAAAATATAAGTTACATAAATTCTATCATCAAAGTTTCATTTATTGCGAATCTGGTGGAAAGCATGTGGAAAGCGTGCAGCGTGCAGAACACAGAAATTAGTTCAAACTCAGTTTAGCTCGAGCTCAATAAAATAATCAAATTTTGTTCTTTTATATAAGTCAAGTTAGTACGCAACTACTTGAAATGACATGCCGTAATCTTAATCCGTTTTTAAATCGAATCCTTCTGCAGAATTATTCGTTTAGAACTTTATAGAAGTGTTTCATAAAAACATAGCCTAGAAAATTATACCCGATCCGCATCACGGAATCAGGTTAAATTTCACAATTCATGTAAAACACACATGGAAAGAATAAATTCAAAAATGTCCACCAGACTGTGGGTTATATTTGTGAACTAATTGTAAACGTATGCTAGATGAATAGAGAAAACTTGGAACTTATTATCTGTAATACTTACATATTACATCGAGTAAATTTTTGTGAGAGTTAGAATATGAATTAGATTTTTATTTCTAGACAGAGCAAACCCGTCAATTATGTAGAGGAGAAAGTAGAGCCACTCCACTACGTGTAATTGAGACGCAAATTTGAAATGCTGGTGACATATACGCAAAACTTAATATTATAACGATTACCACCTACGCCGAAAGAAGAATGCAACCTTCTTTGTGAAGGTTTGAAGTAATAAATAGTACAAATAAAAATAAGCCTATTTTGCGATTTTAAGAATAGAATTCCATAATATGGCATAGGGAATATATAATATTCCATAATAAATATGTTGCACTATATATATACAGACACATACATATATACAGCACATGTATACGCAACTGCAACAACGCGGAATTTTCTCTGTTCTAATCTGAAGACTTTCATTTGAAATCTGCAAAAAAGCTGATTGTATAGAGGGACCCATACACGTGTAGTTAGAAGTATAGTATGCAAAAAGAACTAGAATTTTCTACTGGAATTGATTAAATCCGCCATCAATGCGGTAATATTAGAATGTAAGATTGCAAGGTTGCGAAATAGACAAAAGGTGCGAAATCGATTGAATTTGCTTACGATACCCACATCATCTCTTTTTAATAAGAGAATACTTTTGTGCTATGTCAGTTCGGGGTTGCATGACCCAACAAAAATACGACCCATCTATGCGGGTTACCCGTTACTCCGTAGTATGTACCTGTCCAAGAGAAGATTCGCATATTATAGGGGACACAAATTCCAATGATGTTTATGTTTGCTTGGGAAAAACACTTGTAAGCGAAAGTAAAAGGAAATTCCTGTATCTTTTCCTTCCCGTGCCATTCCATTAAAAATTTTCCAAGTAGGAATTACCTCTTCTTCCCTTGTACGTTTTCACCCTGAGAAAATATTTTTTTCCGCATTCAGCACAGCAGTTATAAAAGGAAAGAATTATTTATTTCGTCAAGGACTATGTGGGATTGATTACATTGAGAATGAGCACTAAAGCATATATACGCGAAGTACATATATTTTACGTCTTTAGCACAAATAGCGGTATTTTGTTGCATGCAAAATAAATAAGTATACACGAATTGAAATACCTGTAGGGCACCCTATCAATTTACTCATCTTCATAACATTCCATTCCTCCTCCTCCTTCTCAGTCGTGAAATCGTTCCCCGAGGATAAACAATTTTTTTCTGTGATATTTGATGTGGTTCCTTTATCATAATGCCTTGGAAAATTCCATCGTGCGAATGTTTGTTGTGCATTTCGTATGCTCCTCGTGTTCCATAGCGTTCTTCTTAATATGAAAATATTAAAGCATCATATTATTCCTATGCCCGCTTCGAAATTCATGGAATGGAATAAGACAACAAAGTTTTTCATCTCTTCTCCCTTCAAATTCACGCTATATATTTTGTACTTTCTACCTGTATTCGTTTCATCATAGTGTGAACGTATAAGCTTTTGATATTATTTTTTATTTCTATCGACATAGACATGAGTATTCCTCTTTTCTGCTGCCTTTATGCTTCGTGCAGGTGTCAGTAAAGTGGAGTAGTGCCCGTTTAATGTATGCTTATCTGTGCATAATGGAAGTTTTATGGGTCTAATGGAATTTCATCGTCTTTTTTTCTGGGGAACTCGAGCCGAGCGTTTTGCTTTGCTCCATAATGCTCCTCTCGGGTTTTTTTCCAGGACACTGTTATACACTATGAGTTATTTGAGACGAGCAAACTGATGAGAAAACAAAATTGTGTATTTATATAACTTAGCTAAAACATGTAGGTTTAAGAACATAGTTTATATTTACGTATTTCTGGAGATGTTGTGTGTTTTTAAAACTGATTCATTGTCGTAATGTACGACGTAAGAGAAGAGAAACGGAGCAGTGTAGGTTTCCGGCGAAGTTAAGTGATGTCTTTTCTCTCTCTTTCTTTCCCAGTTCCAGGGCAAAGTTAAATCTTTTTACCTTAAAGGCATTTGCGTAGAGATGAGGGACGGGGAAAAGTGCTTAAATGGGATTTATCTGATAAGCCTACGTCTCAATTCGAAATCCCACTTTTGGTTGAAAGGCTGAAATGCAAAAAGAAAAGTTAGCAGCGATTTCATTCAAATGCGAAGACGCAAACTGGAAAGAGTAGAGGCGAAATAAAGCTTTCGTTTTTCTATGCATAGACGATAGCACACAAAAGAAGAGAGATACAGCAACGTAAAAAGAAGAGCCAATTTAGCTCATAGAGTCATGCACTTATCCAAACTTGCAAAAACATGGATTACCTGTGATTGAAGTATGCGTGTGCCACGCCACACTACTGCCACACTTCTCTCATCTCATTCTCAAATTTCTTCGAAACGAAATACATTTTGCCCACTTTCATTCTGAAGAAGTCTGCAAATAACCGCAATATGATGGATTCGTAGTGTACATGCAAAGCGGCTACTGCAAATTACATATTAAATTTGATTCTAAATTACAAAACTAGTTTGACTTTGTCGAGACTTCTCTCTCCAAAAGTTGCAAGGTCGCTGTCGAGGACTTTGAAGTACGTGGAGCTTGTGGTGGTTTATTATGGTTCACAGGGTTCTCAATGAAGTGCTTTTGAATCCTTTTTTGTTGCACTGTGCATTCGTTCTAAAGATAGACATCAAAATGTGGTCACTTGTTAATATTCAGGTTACAATTTAGATTTTAGACTGTAGGACGAACATATTTCCAGCTTAGCTCATTATGTTAACAAGTCAAGTCAAGTGACGGTAAAGCACTATGCATACATTAAATACATGTAGATATATAAATATATGAAACAAAAAACTCAAACATCAAATCATACAATGAGCAGAGGGAACAAATAGACGTGTAGAGTAAACATCATTTAAAACGTTTAATTACTGCTAATTGTAATTATTAGGTCCGCGCATCGCAACTTATTGCAAGCATTGGTCGATTCACGATATATTATCGGTCAACTTATCATCTTCCATATTATTATTGCTAGATTTTCTAATGGCTCCTAGGCTCCTTACGCGTGACCGTGTAAGTTTAGCATGACCCCCTATGGTTTGGTAAATGGCTAAACTTACGTGCAAGGATTAAGGAAGTATAAGAAAATCGGGCATATTGTTATGGTTCAATGGAGTTCGTAATAGGTACGTAAGCCTACATACAAATCCCCCTTAGTTATGATCAACGTACTTCGACCACTTCGACGGTCAGGGCCTACTCAAGCAAGGAAGCTTCCTTCCATTTTCCCTTGGATACACACATAGGTTGCTTGAGTAGGCCCTGACCGTCGAAGTGCCTTGGTAATGATGTTGAATATAAGAACAGGATATTTCGAAAATTCATACTCATCGTCGCTCTATTACGTAGGACCTCATTTGAATAGAGCGAATCCACAGCTTTCGCAAAAAACCTTGAACAAGGCTTACCCTCAATGCTTGCCAAACAAACTTTCTTAGTGCGCTTGGGGAATGATGAACCGAGGAATCTTAAGACACCACGTAAATGCACCCGAACGCACAGGTACTGGAGTAGTGAACGACGTGAGACGACTTGACTATGTACTAAGAAGGTACGCCGGTTTGGAAGTATATGAACCTAGAATTCAAAACTGTTCCCAAACAGCAGCAGCTTCGAATTCGAATGGAACAAGGGCAGAAGTAGCCCCTATAAGTTCCGAATCAAGTGATTTCAATTTTCCACTGGATTTGGAATCAAGAAGGCCTGATGGTTCTATGGGCGCGTTCACACCTCTCTTTGGAGGACGAATTGTGCTAGGGCCTGAAAGATGGTACTTTGCTATGTACCTTTCCCTTCTTGCCGCTCTACTAGCACTAGTTATAATGGAGTAAGTTAACAAAAACTTTCAATTTGAATATTTTCATTAAATCATTTTTCATCCTTGATTTCTCACGGACCAATTCCCAATTTCAGAAAAGAACTCATTGAAACGTATTGCGGTGGCCCGATTGCATTCATTGCTGGAAATGTATTGTGTGGTCTCAGCTTTTTGACGTTCTTTAAAGTTGGTATTACAGATCCGGGAGTGGTTCCGAAAGGTAAAATAACTTTGTGATTAACTATCGTTAATTATTTATTGTTTTAATTAATATCAGCTTTAATAATTCGGTCAGTATCATGCGGGACGGAATCATCATGGCTTGATATCATTCGAGAAACGAGGGAGTTCAGGCAGAAGCACCCGGGAGCGAAATGGTTCCGTGAATGTTACAAATGCGGAGCTTTCAGAGGTCCACGAACGTATCATTGCAGTCGTTGTGATATTTGCATACGTAAGTTGAAGAGAATAGCTACTGCAAAATCTGATTTCAACCTGCAGCTACTCATATATCAGATCATTTCTTACAATTAGATTTTTATCCCACTGCGGACGGTTACTAATTCTAATAATGTAATGCCTTTCATAGGACAGCAAGATTTGCATCTAGTAACATGTGGAATTTGTGTTGGCGAAAGAAACCGAGTTTCCTACTTTCTTACTGTACTATTTCAAACATCCTTGGGTATTTTTATGCTGGCCACGAATCTAGTGATTGCAGCAAAACGTATAGTAGAGAATTATATATATATATATTATGCCAAACCTTTCAGTACTTTTAGCAAGTGATATTCGTAAATCAAACCATATCAAGATCAAGTGCCATATTAGTCATCTCGCCCTCACTCATTTTTTCAGTGAAGCAAGAAATGCAAACGTTCCAGCATTACACTTCAGAGAAAGCAGTGTTTTCTGGAATTGGAGCCTGTGCCGGTGTTGTTCTCTTACTCATGCCCCAAACCGGAGTACTTATGCTCATTTACAGGTTCTATTTGATCTGCGTTGGACGTACAGCACGGGAAGAGTACCGCAAGTACCATTTTTATGACGCTAACGACTGTCTTGTAGATACGTACCCGGTGTGCGCTAATATTTGGCGGTTCTTTTGTCGGAAATCCCGTCCAAGCATATTTCGTAAGTTTAACGGGTTAAAAGAACATATTTAATTAATTTAATTTTGATACAAATAGACTTTAATTTTGTTACAGAAAGGTCTGGTCGAGTTTCTCCTGAGGATGACATGGAACTAATGCCAACTCATTCTGAGGTTATCAGAATCTTCGGAGGTGCTGGAGCAAGAAGGGATAGTGATGATTTAATTCGTGTAAGGCTTGATATGCCATAGCCATGCTTTTGACTAGTTTGTTAGATTTAATCTTGAGTCGATTAAAATTAAAACATTAATTTAATTTACATGTTTAATTTTAGATTCCAGATTTCCGCCGAACTGATCAAGTCAACAATAATATGAATTCCGCAACACCTGCTGAGGTAGATGCTAGATATACAGTTCTCCACATGGAATATTTGAAAGTAAATGTAGAATCCTTAAAACCTAAGTAAGTTTTCTGACTATAAATAGATGGATGACGCAATGAGACTTCGAGCGTTGGCTGAGATTGCCCGTGGTCGTTCCACGCCGAGCGTTCCCTTGTTTGAACAAGGTTTATCTATTTATAACAATGAAGCTGGCTTCGCTTATATTCAAAGATATTATTGACGAAGAGCATTTAATTGACATAGACCTGAAAATGTCAACAAAGCGGATTCGAATACCAAGGAAATCAAAGCCTGCTTCAGTCTTGCAACAACGAATCTCTGCATTTCAAGAGGCACGACAACTTCCAAAGGCGACAACGTCTAACCACAAGCGTCAAAAACTTCCTCTGACACTCAGTGACGGTTGTCTTCCAAGGAGTCAGGAAGGATTGCAGGAGATGCTACAACTGGCAAGAGCAACCCAGCTTCGTAGAATTATTCAGATGATTCTTCTTCGAGACCGAAATGGACTTCTGGACATGTCCAGGCGCGTGAATATTGCTGCCTTGATAGGTGTGCATAGATTCGATCCAGACAATCTTCAACTTCTCGAGCTCAACAATGGATTACCAATGATTGCACCTCGAAGGCGGGAAGCAGATCAAGGAATGAATCCGCACAGACTCGGGGCTGGCGTCTTGGGCATTCCGCAGATGGTTGCGGCTGGTTTACTACCGACGGCGCGTGACCTTGCAAATTCGGTGGAGTTGATGGTAGGACGTGGTAGGATTCGTAGACTTCCTCCAGTTGGCCGTCAACGCTATGTCCCAATTACTGTCGTGGATCCACCTCCACCCCGACATGTAAATGACGTGAATCTTATGAGCTTCTTAGCAACTTCTCAGCGTGCACACCAAGCTCTTGCCGCACAATTAGCGATGGCTAGGAACACTTCGTGTTCTGTTCCCGATGCATTTCCTCTAATACATCCTCAAGCAATTCCTAGATTGTTGGAGTCAAGCGTGAACAACCTTACTCGCATGGACCCATCGACTACACTCCCAATGGAAAACTTGGAGAATGATGACAACAATTTGCTTGCGAATTTAATTGTTGGACAAACTCCAAATAATGAACATAATCCTACACCAGGCACGGCCACGGGGCTTCAAATTGGAGCTGTGACAAGCAGGGACAGCTCTACCAACGATATGCCAGCGCCAGTTACATCAGCGATTAACCAAGGTATTGCCAGGGCCTTTCGTCAGTATTCTAGTCAATCTGGAGCAGGAAACATGGTGATCATACCTGTGTTCACGGATTCCGACGAGTGACAAATTATGCTCATGAAGATATAATTATCTATTTTAAATAAATAAATAATTTATTTTAAAACATTAAAAACGTTTGAAATACGTATTTAAGTGCATATTTTGACATTTTGATGCCTTTTTGCTTTACATATTGATGCATTCTAATATTTCAGTCCGCGCGCCAGTGCACGCTGAAGCGTGCACCAGGGTATCTAGTACATGTATACCCCCAATACTACGTGTCGTAGTGTGTTCTTAGTGCATCTGAGTAATTTACAAGCATGCAGCATTTGAATATACGAAATAATACGAATACCCTGCATTCGTGGCAGTGTGAAGATAGATTGCAACAGCGCGATATAAGAATGTTTAGTATTTTAGCAAGGGAAAGTTTCATCTGAAATGAAACAATGCGGTATGTATGCAAGTGTTGAGCGACCCTTGAATTTCATGCACAAAACATCTTGTGACGATTGTAGTCCATTATTAAATCACAATCAAATTAGATACGTGTACAAGCAAGTACATCGCATCACTCACCCCCGCTTTAATGCATATTATGCATAACCCCATGTTTTCTACTAAACCTGTCAAGATTATACCATTAGTGTCATCAATGGGAGCAAAATGTTTATTTTCTTACGCAAAATATTATTATCAAACATGTGCTCGGAATGATAGAACGCCCGATTACATTACATATTTACACATGTGTCATCGCGTAACTAGTACTTCCGCATTAACATGGCCCACGTATTGTGCATCCAAATCCAAAACACACCACAGTCCTGAAGATAGCGAGTGGAAGGAAAAAAGAAACGAAATTGAACCATCGATCTTCATTTGATGTCGTGTCTTATGCCTCCTCACAAGAAATCACGGCAGAATAGAGTATAAAGTATGCCTAAATCCAGGTTCAAGCAAGTGTTTTTTACATTTTGTTTGCATACAGCTTGTGTGAATCAGTGGATTATTATGATACACATCATTTCGCATATAATTCTATTATCATAACTTCTCTATGAGGATCCACTAGCGTTAAAAGATAATGCACCCAAGACAAACATGAAGAAAGCCAGAAAAAAAGCGTTGAGCACATTGCCACTTTTTTTGCTTTGGGTCGGTTTATTTTGGTCCATTGAGAGTGAGAGTGTTCCGTTTATTGGGGTAATGTTGTTACTTACTTTTAGAAGCACGTGGCTGCTACCGTTTAGTGCTGTTCTGGGATGAGAGAATACTCAAGGAAAAGAGACAAGGCGAATACTGCACAGATTATTAAATTTAGTATTTTCATATCCCACCCAAAGATAAAAGCATAATCTCACAAGAATTTAGCTAAGTGCGAGTGTGAAACGACGTGAATGTTATGAAATTTTTGTGTGAAGAAAGCTTGTCCTGTGTGGAAAAAAGTATATTACAGTTACGGCACCGTTGAGGATCCGAATTGCCTCTTTTTTTGCATGCATTTCCCTGTGGTATTGCAACCAGAAAGGGTTTGTGTATCTTGCAACATCATATTCTTTTCCCTGCGTGTTATTAGTGATGAAACTCATAACGCACACGTTCATATAATATAGCCAGTTCGCATCTCTGCATAATATCTATCAAGGGAGAAAAGTATTGTTGTATTTTGTATTGGTGGTGGTTGTCGGTTGGTCCCGTCCTCTCAAATTTCACATGCGTTCCAAAATAAAAAGTAGTCGCTATCATAAAAGCATGATAAAACAGCAAGTGCTTTTTTATTGCTGAACGTGTTGTACATGAAACACATGTTGGAAATGTAAAATTCAAAGTCACCAGGAAAGGGAATTTTATAACTCTTACTTTCTACCATATTGCTCAAATATTCACTTCACACAAGAGTACAGAGATTTTCACTTAAACTTACCTTATGGCATATATTTGCATGGAAAATCCGTTCATCCCACATTTACAAATTTACATTATGAATATTGTCTCGAGTCTTCTAAAGCTGCATATTGTCGATCTCACATCTTCGATCTGAATCTTGTGGAAGGGTACTCACTGAAAGACCGGTTATGTGTGTTCAATTAAATTAATTCGTTCACATTCAATTTAACTTTGCTTTCAACATTAGAGTCGTCGGTGGAGTGACGTAGATCAGAAAGTAACATCCCTTCAGCAAGAAATGTCGCCTATAATTTTTCTGTACAGTATTCTCCAAATTCGATATGTCTCAACAAAGTAAATATGCCTTGATTATGATGTGCCATGTGCGCAGATGTATAAGATAGTATGATCATATTTAGAAGCATATTTTTCGCGTTATTCCCCGCAAATGTAATTTGTCAAATTGTATTTACTGAAGCGAAGCTAGACTAATTCTAGTTACTCCGACGGATATATCGTGTGACAGACCATGCTTCTATATTTTTTCCAATGTCTAACAAGGATTTTCTTGTCCTATGAATGAGATATGCTCACCGCTGAGAGTTACAAAAATTCCTTCCAGACCTTGACTCAAATAACTACAATCAGTGTAATTCATTCAGCATATTTCTCCCTGTGAGGTTTCCTCAGGAAATAGTGCTTTTGCAATTACAATTAAGAATAGGCATACGGTGTGTCTCATACGCTTCCTTTCTTGCGAAGGTTATCCAGAGTAATTTAAGTGAAGACACACAAAATATTCGAGTCTTGTGAGCATTCCTGGAATTTGTTAACGCTCATTCAACTATATAAACTACCGCACCACGAAGTGTGCAATTTCCATCCCACAATTTTACGCTTAAAGCCTACTCGCAATTAATCATTGACTGTTTGACTCAGTCAGATTTAACGATGTAGATCTTGTCAATTCCCTCCAAAGTATATGCTTCACCTCAGTGAAAACAAATTAGACTGTCAGCGTGTCTCCAGTAAGATTTACAGATTTTGTCAGAAGGTCAGTTGACAATTATTGAGTAGCCACGCGCTTGTTCGGAAAGGTCAACTGTCAATCTGTACTTCAATAATATGTTGTGTGCAGAGCGGCCTTCACATAATTTTCATTTGTATTATATTACATAAGCTGTGCTACACTTGTCTGTACTCTCTCTCTCTCTTTGCTAACGTCGTGGTTTTTTGCATCATTTATTTAAAAACTATAATTTATTGTCTATTTTTAGTTTTCCTACTAAATTAGCCAGAACGCGACTTGTCACTGCATGCCATTGGTATAAACCACTGTTTACCAGAAAAGCACTGCTAATTTTCTTTGTAAATGCATTGGAGCCTCGCTGTTCCATTTCAGCCAGCTTCAATTAAACCATAGTCGTTTTCCTATAAGAAATTTAGCAGGTTGAAAAGTAATCAGAGTATAGAATGTTTGTAATATTAACAATTGTACAGTACGCCAACGGTGTTTTGAAACTGAAAATTGACATATGCATTTTCACGGTTTTTTTTCAAGTGTATATTTGTTACTTGCATTGATCTGTTACAAAAGCTTGTTGTATACAGCCCAAGCGATTTATGTGAACTAAATAATGGGTAAGAGTAATGATATGACCAAAACACTTTTGCTACCCATTGCGGCGACTGGCGAGTAATTAGTTCTGTTCTTTCATTTATTTGCAGCCAAATAGCGAAACGAACATGTCTATATCTTTTCAACTACTTCAACTACATGCCTTTCTTTTAAGGAATGACTCATACGTCTCATATACTACTACTTGGACTACATAACCCTCGAAGAAGCATGCAACCACAACACTTATTTGAACATAACAAGTTCTCCATAACTCTGCATACAATTAGAGTAAACGAAAAGCTAGAAAGAGAAAATGAGCAAGGCTTTTCTTTAAACTTAACTACGCAGGTGTTCCATAAAGCATTTTTGCTCCTCCACACAAAATCCACTTGACGAGCTGAGCTGAACGGATTATGAGGCATATACAACTTCTTACATGCAGAGAAGGTTTTTAAAAACGAAATTGGAGTGGAATTCGTAAGTGTAAGTTCATTGCAATGTGGCAGAGGATTTGGAAAGATGAAGCGGTTCAAAGCTTGCAGTAATCTCTTATCTTTCTCCTTTCCTCTGTCCAATTCTGTTCTGGTGAAGACGATGAGCCTTTTGCGGAATTAAACAAGACGCGAGAGGTATGCATGCGAATATTTACTAATTCTGCGTCAAGAATATATACTCACGAGTTTAATTTTAAATAGACCTAATTTGCAATGCATAAAGGTCAGGTCCGTCCCTAGTACCGTGCAATTTTTAGCCGCAATTATTCAACGTATATATGTTCACATACTAACACAAGTTTCCCTAAAGTTTTCGACTTTGGCTTTGACCGTGGCACTCGTATGTATCTTATAAGTTTTCGCTTGTTAAAGAAGTATATATACCAGTCGCAAAAAATGAGCACGCATGGCATCACCGAGTATTTTCAGGAGTTTTAAATTATAAACGTAGTTAGTACTTTTCTTGGCCATATTTGAAAGTGAATCCGGTGATTCTTTAATAGATGTAAATTACGGAGCTCGAAATCCATCCAACCCTTGTAAAATAGGCAGACGGAAAATGATGGAGGTCTGAGGTTTTCTATGTTACATTGGCATATCCTCATCCTCCTGCTTGATAGTCGCTATACTTTTATGAATATTTATCGCTGTATGAGTAGGTGAGTTAGAGAACATACATACATGGCATCCAGTGTGTTTCGTAACGAAAGCAATTAACTCACCTTTACATTCCTCACAGCTTAAAACTTGTGCTGAGCCTCAAATCGACGCGATTAGAAACACTCAAGTCTTATTAATTTTCCCTGCGAGTTGGAATCAAGAGTAATTAGACGTGGCTGGTGGGTAAATACCTCGGAGCAAGAAAAGAAAAATCTTCGTCTCGAGAATGTTGTAGTAAAATACGGAACGAAAGGAACAAGGAGGTTTTTTGAGCCGTGTGCTTAATAGTATTAAAATATTCAGAGGCATATAAAAATTCAGCGGATGATGCGAGTGAACGTGCTTCAGACGATGTATTATTATTTACATTCTCACAAATTATTCTTTGTCTATTAAAGCTCATTCCGGGATGACCTAGCTCCTGTAGATGTACTATGTTTCGCTTTGTGTTAGAGCACATACACGCACTCTGACAATGTGAGATGTGTCATTTTTCTTCATTGAACCTTATACATGAGCTTGATAAGAATGCAAGTTGAGCGACCACAAGAGTTGTCGCTCCGACTTCATTATCGAGAACTGAGAAGTATAAGAAAACAAGTACTTTCCATTTGAACTCCATCACGAAACATGAAACATTATAACATAACCCTCTATAACCGAAGTGAGAATGTGTTATGTTGGGGTTCATGTATATTCCAGTAGCAAAAATTATTTATATATTCCAAATCAGAAGTCGAGTAAACGATCAAGATCCATGAAGGAGAAGAATAAAAAAGGAAATGTGTGTCACTGGCTGTCAAGATGTATTTTCTCTCTTTATAGAAGCCAGGGTAGGTGACGTAATTTATTATCTAATTTGAACGAAAGAAGACTGACAACTACTTCCCAAAGCATTCATTCCAAATTTAGTCACCCCTTTGAACCCGCAACAGGCAACACGCATACCAAGTTTTTATATATGGAGCTCGTGAAAACGAGACCAACAGGCAGATATACAACCACCAACACCAACTAAAAAGCTGAGAAGCGAGCAGAACTGGCACAAGTCGAGTTTCATTGGGTACCTTTTCT
Source organism: Heteromurus nitidus (assembly GCA_034687055.1). Lineage (NCBI taxonomy): Eukaryota > Metazoa > Arthropoda > Collembola > Entomobryomorpha > Entomobryidae > Heteromurus > Heteromurus nitidus. The sequence continues at coordinate 13,049 of JAQFZW010000104.1, read as the reverse complement.
CGTGTTCAACTTGGTTAAAGAAAGTTTAATTTTTCCTCTTAATAATCAGTGACGATGAAGATTGAAGCTTTAACTGTATTAAAGTCACTTCCATTATTCATGCCAGTCATCATGTGAAAGTCTCTAATAACACATATATGAGTTCTTTAAGTCAGTATATGCGAAACTTGCTTATAAATTCATGATTCATGATGTACAAGTACTAAGCTCCTCAAAATGAGAACGAAGAACTTTGAGAAGTTGAGGCTTATTTTACAACGACTGCATTTTTACACGCATCAAAGGTGAAGTCGTAAATGAGGTTTTGGTAGATGTGTGTGTGTACACCATGTTGTCTAGTGTGCTTCTGCTAGCATTTTAAAAAGAACGGAAGAAGTGTAAAAAAAAGTTTTCTTTTGCCGGAGGAGTGTTGATAAGCATGAAAAAGGCAGGGATGAAGAACGCATTCATGCAGAAAAGGTGATATAACCTAGCGGTGTTCACTTTTACTAAGGTAAAAGTTGAAAGCATAAATATATGAAAGAGAAAGATGTGTGGAGGACCTTTTCACCCAGTTCCACGGAATGTGTACTTACATTATACACACACACAATCCGAGACTCCAAATACCATCATGTAAAAACGAGTGGTTTCCGCCATTTGTTGGAAGTTGGGAGAGCGTCAGAAGAGAACCATCAAAAATGAATGCAATTTATCCGTCACGTTTAACTGCGTTTCCTCGTGTAGCTCTGATGTAACTTGGTTTGTTTAAAATTCGTCCATGGAAAAAGGAGTGATGAATGGATGAGTATTTTTCAACATTTGCATTTTATTAACGTAAACGCTCTCTCGAAAATGGTGCTCCAGAAGACTCCAGTCGTCTCACAATTCACATTTGTTTGCATACCGTTTCTCACCTCTGGCTCCTCGTTAAAAATTCATTTGAGGAAATTATGTTCCAAAGAAAATGCGCATTCCAAAAAAGGATTGCAACCACGATCTATTAGCAGTCGTAAATTATGAATACGTTTTGATTATGAAAATTTCTCCAGTTCGTGATTCACTTTTGGTAGTTGCTAATTGAATTTCCATACATGGGAAAAATAAATGAGCGAAACCGGAGCAGAGAGAAGTGTGCGTGCTTCCTGTAAAATGAAAGATACATGTATGTTTTCATTAGCATGTATTTCTTTGTTGTGGAATAGGTATACACAAGACACACACATATTTTGCCGGTTTGCTTACAAAATCCAAAATGTTTTCCACAACCAAAAACATATGCGCATTATTTCAAGCATGAAATATTTGAAATTATAATTTTTCCAAGTTCCAACAGCGAATATAATCAGCTCGTACATTGAAAACATTTACATTGTCATGTTATGACAAATATGAGGATGCATATGAATTTGCTTTGCACATTTGGCCACCTCCTTCGAAAGACGTGAGCTTTTATAATCTGGTTAGAATATGCGTGAACGCGTCATTCTCCATGATGCACAGTTTGAAACTAAAAAGTCTGCGTTGTGGTGATGTGATATATCTACAAATGAATCATCCGAGAATAGCTTCTACGAAGTTGAAATGTGCAAACTTCATCAGTAGTTTCGGAGTTTCGGAGAATAGACTCGATTATACACATTTAGCCAACATTAAAGTAAACAAGTTTAGACTTTCAGCAACGTTTCACATTTTGCTATTTATGTATTTGCCCAATAAATTGCATCATTTTCGTACGGAAGGCACGAATAGAAATCAAGCATGTCATGTGAAAGCCTGAAAGTACAAGTAAAAATATATGCCGAAATATATTTGCTTTGGATCTATAATTTTATATCAAAATGCCTTTGTTTGTCATGTCATTGCAAAAAATATATACGTACATATCTTTACGAGAGGCTAAATTACTGATGACAGCCCTGCAATTTAGCTAGAATAAGGATTTGTATATTGACAACATGAAAGTCTTCTTCTTCGTATGCCAATTTATCCCGAAGGTGGAGACCGTCACTGTCCCCCCGTCTCTGTCATTATGTCGAATCAGTTATGGTGTCAGGTTCTGAAAGCATAACGACTTTGAGATGTTTACAAGTGGTATATTATTTCATACAACAGCTGCATCTATTTGCTCTTTCCCAATGTGAACCCTAAAAAACTCTCTGAATAATGAACCTACGACACTTGGAGTACTTTCAAGGGGGTACATAAACATGACAAATTGGAGAAAGAAAGGCAAATCCTTAAAGACAAATAGTGTGTGTTTCAAATCGACATACATTAAACAAGCATGTCTCCATTGTCTCCTATATATCCTTCACCCTTCTTATGTTTGTCACAACTTTGAGTTTGAGCTACTGTTGAATTATCATTATTTCACATCATGTCTTCAAACATGACTTCATCATTATCATATTTTACTTTGCACTGAACCACGGAAGCTTACGAAAATTCACATTGACCATTTGTAGCAAACGTTGGGGTTTTGGGAGGTGTGCCATATCTTAAAGGTGTAGTATGCGAAGTATGGGTGGTTAATGGAGAATCCATTTTGTGTTGTACGGGTCGCGGTCGTGAGGAAGCACTTTTACCTCATAATTACGCTGTTTAGAGACTAACTATATTAATTACGGTTAGCCACCTTGGTAGAGAACTGCAGCGCAATTGCCACACTCTCATCGGATCATGTCATGTTTATATTTAAGAAACTTTGACAGTCAAGCGTCATGCGGTCATGCGGACTCCAAAACTATCGACCAGATTCAGCTCAAGCTGTAGCTATTGATCATTATTAAGGATTATAGGGATTATAGATTCTACCATCGCAGACACAGTCTTGCAAAGTAACGCGAATCGACAAATTTAACATGTGTTGCTGTTGCTGAAGGATATTTTTTCTTGTTTGCCTTTTGTTTTAGATTCCAAATCGGCCTGGTTCAAACAACGTCTGACTGAGAACTCACTGTGGACAGAAAAATCGGAAAGCAAGAGGAGAAATACAACTCACGCGATTGCGAGAGTTCATAAAATACACAAAGGCAAGAGTGGAAGTGTGGAACAAAACAGCACATTTGAGCTCCTTTTTCCGTGTTTTCTAACTTCCGAATATCAGTGTCAAGTACGATTTCCTTCCACACGACTGGCCCATACTCCATTAAGTTGTCATTGGTGGTGACAAAGAGAAATAAAAGGGAAATCAAGCGTTTCCGGTTCGGAGGATTTCAGTTAGAGTACTTGCGCAAATGTTATATAACTTTCGTGAAGGAAAAGTCATGTGAAAAAACAAAGTACTAAAGACGCAAACGATCCGAACTCATGTTCATAAATGGGTGTGAAGTGAATACATATTTCTTTATCAAATAAAGTCTTGATGGCTCGTGGAAGAAAACTGTGAAATGAATATTGTGAAGAAAAAGTTGCCAGTATTAACAATTTTGTAATAGGAAAAATCAATTACTACATAAAACCCTGTTCTCCTTTCCTTGCTTCCCTAAAAACTCTCATTGATTAACGTAAATCCCTTTCCGTTGTTTCCATTCTCCAGGCCTCTTCACTTTCACCTCTTCCTCCTTCAGGAAACAAAAATGTTACTGATTAAGTAGAGCAGATTCGATATAGATTGTGAAATTGCGATCCATAAAATGATTGTTTGTCATACAAAGGGATTCCTCGCCTTCTATTCAAATTTGCAGTGCAAAAATTAATTAATGTGAAAGTACGATTGAAGTAATACTTTTCTGTAATGAGATTCGTTAAACACAAAATTGAAAACATTGTATCGCTCTCAAATATGTACTGAACTTCTTTTTAACTCAAAGTGCATACAATATTCTCCTTCCCCCTTGTGAAAACGATAGAGCGTACAGAAACTGTGAATAGGAAGAAAGGACACATATTGCACTCATTGCATTTGAAGAAAAGGGTCGCATAAAGACGATGACGATCTTTGACGATAGAATGAAAGGCAGTGAAATGTGGATTGAAGGAAATACGTGATGTGTTGCAGTATAACCCTTACTTTCCCAGTGATCTACCTTTTCTTCTCCTAAACGCGTCTTTTCCCCGTTTCTACTGAACTTTTTTGTCCTCATTTTCCTGAAGACGATATTCATCATCATCGGTTATTGATTTGGTGTGAAATACATGTGCATATTGTGTATACGATGTTTGTTGATGATGATTCCTCAGAGGATGGAAGTGAAATGACGAGTTAGCTACAGTGAAGTATTCCACCAGGCACAAATTCCGTACACATTTTTTCTCCGAGATTTCCTCACATCAGCAAAAAAAAATATGGACGACAAAGTGGCAAGTGAGGACATCATAGCATGTCGTCGTTGTCTACATTACCGTAATCATCGACATCGATGCTACTCCAAGTATCCACACAAACGTGTGGTGGGGACACTTTCAGCGGAAAAATATCAACAACCAGGAACCATCATAAGTGATGGTAATGAAAGTGAACGATGCGTGCTAAATGTTCGCCATGATGGAAAAGTAGGAGACAGTCATGATGGCCCTGTTGATCCAACAACATATTTCCGAGAAAGCTCTCCCCCATTTCAACATTATGAAGCTTATCAACGATATTACCCCAGCAGGTATGCAAAAAACCATTTGAAAAAATTCCAAGTAAACAAGATCATTCGTAATCTGTTTATATTAGCTGCATAGTATCGAGTTTCGAGAGGCACATACTTAATACAATTGAGTTTTCACTTAATCTACGTCAGGCTCCACATATTGGTAGGAAGTGGTAATTCATGAAAACGTTTTGTCTCCATAAAACTCTCACACATCAACTATTTTATGCACAATGTTTATGAGCTCCATAAGCATGTGGGTTTCTATTAGATTGTTAGTTAAATTGGAGTGTTTATACTATGATGTTTTACTGAGTGACTGACACACGAAGACACAAGGTTTTTTTTGTCACACGTCATCACGACCTTGATTTTTACAACTTGGCATGAAATATGATACAAGACTTATAACCGCAATTATTAAGTGTCAACCTACCTCCTGTTCTACTCTTCTTCATAAACAATTACTTTTTAGCTAGTCGAGTCAAAAGCTGGAAAAAGTAGGTGGAATAGTCGTATGCCTTCCAACTTCCAAGCGAACATAGTTTCATTTCACAAGAAAGACAAATTTAAGATTTTACGAGTATTGTCACGTATTTCCCTTGGTCTTGGTCCTAGAATATTAAGGTCAGACTTTGTGTGCGAATGCGAAGACTCGTGTCTTTGCATGATGGCAGGCGTATACGTGATTGTCCAAAGCTTGACTGCAACTTGTTTAAAATTTTGAAGTAAATTCAGCAACATCGAACAAACTTGTTGGTGGTTTGGTTTGATGTCTCGTACGTTCGTAAAATAATATGGGGTCTACTATATGTATTCACTTTTATGTGTAAAGTGTAAATAAGGTAAGCAAAGAAATGCTTTCCATTCCATCCAATCCTCCACACACATGGCATAAAAATTGATGTGTTCTGCTGGAGTCTGGATTCTGGAAAGAGCGAAGTGGCAGTATGCAGAGAGAGAGCATGATATGGTAACAAGGACACAAAAACCAAACTCGTAAACACTCACACTCTGATCATGGTTCATGACATTCATGATGATCACCAAAAATGTGCGGGTGACATATTAGTGAAAAGCTGCGAGCGAGCAAAATGAGAAACACACTGACAATGTAAATGAATGAAGGGGTAATTACGTGATGACGGTATTTACACGAGTTGTCCATTATTGTTGGAAATATTACTAACAGAACAGTAGGGTTAAAAAGCATTTTGCTAAATTAATTCATAAGTTCCAGAAACTGGAAAACATGTATCTTACTTGACACACTTTTCGAGATGGAGTAATGTTGGTACTTGTATTTTAATGCATATATGCGAGTTTTATGTGGGCAAATAAACACCTCCAGCAGCAGGAAGTGCTCTTGACTTAATGTAGGAACTCTGCAAACTCAAGTGCACAAAAGCGTACTTGAGCACTTGAATTACGCATTCGCATTATATAATTTCCAAACATGCTGTCAACCATTCATAGAATGGTTATGATATGATAAAGAATTTCAATGAAAGCATACAAATTGTGAAGTAAGTAAGCAAAGAACTAACGAGTTGATGTGTATATGACATTTTGTAAGAATTATGGGAAAAGTAACTAACTGGATTAGTTCAGTTTCTGCAAGCTGACACAGTTTTTAAATGTGGAATCACCATCAGAAAAATTTACTCGATATTGACAGCTATAACTTTCACCTCCAGAATGTCCAGAACGTGACATTTGACACACTCATTTGAAAAGATCTTTTTATAGAATAGAATATTTTGTTAAGTTACACTCCTGTGCGTGCAAACGGAAACCAAAAATCAGGCTAGGGCGATTGAGATTAGATATGCAATTTTCTTGCCATACAGTTTTAATGATGTTCCACTAAAACTTTTCCGTAAATTCTACGAATATAATAATATCAAACTGACAACGAGAAACAGTATGTTGTGTGGTGCGTGCTATCTGACAATGAGTCATGACTAACTGGTTTCAGTTACTAAATCATTATATCTGTGATATAGGTACCAAGTTTATCGACAATTTAGATAAATGTCAAAGAGAAAGTATTCAGTGATAAATTTCTCGCACGTAGTACACGTCGGTAAACTTATTTTGATTTTGTAGTGGAAGTATATTTCTCTACTATGTCCTTAATTTAATCTGCTGTTAATGTAATTCCTTCCTGAATTATATATTTTTAACAGTCACTACCAGAACGACGAAGGTTTCTCCACATGCCTCCCATCAACCGTGGATCCGGGTGTACCCTTACCGTTGCAAGAATGCAATTATCGCCAGAAAAATAGTCACGAACAACGCTACCTGTGCAAACGCAATCATGTGATACTGCCACTACCGAATTTTAAGATGATAACTATAGTTTTACTGACTTTCATTTCCACCGGGATGCTTTCCACGTTTCAAGTCTCTGCGACGACGGAAACATCGGTCCGACCGGCACTCGACGGAGCAACTCAATTTAAAGGGCGCTTTGATACGAACTGGACAACAGCGACAAATCGTTTCATTGGGACTGAGCAAACTCCACAAGGTAATAAATTCCTTTGAATCAAATTATGGTGCTTTATTTGGTTATCCATAGTTGAAAACAAATTGTTTGATATAAATGTTTCCCCGTGGCACGATAAGCGATTTCTCCGAATTCTTTTACATGAGGAAACGCAAAGGGGAAAACCTGGAAAATCGTCCATGGATGTAGTGTTAGTATAGAAAGTGTTCTTACAAGCTAATTAAGCACGCTTCGGTGCACGTGCTCATTTCCACTTTAAAGTTGATAAAACAATAAATAAAGCATATAAATTGGATTTTAGGGAGTTCTGCAACAAACCAAGCGTCTCAAATATCGGAGAGGAATAGCCTCAAGAGGAACACTGATGAAATTGACAATGGCACTGGAAGTACAACCTCCTCCACAGAGAGAACCACATCCAGACGAAGAGGTAAAAAGTCAGGGATTGTTGGAGTGCCAGTTATTCGTGCCCACTCAACAGGCTTTATTTCCCTTGTGGATGTGGATAACTCAGCATCATCCGTTGGAGGCATGGGTGCATTTGTTGGTGGAAAAGTGATGATGCTGACGTCGCAACTGGCTGGTGTAGCTGGCGGAGACGAATCGACGAAACTCATAAAGATCGGGTCATGCCTTTGCTGGAACACATCTGCCGGTGGTGGTCAAAAACAGGAGGTGGAATGTAAATGCGCTGGACAGGAAATGACAAATGTAACCGCCTCATTACCCCGAGATATTCACCGTCTGTAAGTGAATTGTTATGTTCTCGCTTTTAAAACTGTTTGTTTTATAGGTTGCTCTCTGAGGGGAAAGTCCGTCTTGTCTTCACATTTCCTTACATTCCAAATTTGAAGGGGATTCAGTAATACTACACACAGTAGTTGGGGTGGTAGAGAATTTATGTACAGAGCGCGATTAAAAAGTCAGTGTGACATTGAGGTAACATTCTTCACAAGTGCGATATACGTCTTGCACGTATTCTTCGTCAGAAGGAGTCGTTTGGGGAATGTTTGAAGAGCTTATGAAGTTTTACTGCTCCCTTGTCTCGACTCTCGCTTTCTCTCGCGTGAGCTTAGTATTCGGAGGGGTCCAATCCAATGCAGTGGAGATAATGTGCAGGTTTTACAAGGATGAAAGTAAAAAAGCTGAGTTGAGGAAACTGAAGCGACAACGGGAGCATTACAGGCTTTTTCTCTGTTTTCATGTGGATGCTGCTATATTGTAGTCAATGGTCTAGTCAGCCACATTTTATATACTTTTAGTCTTCGTGATATGTTCTCTCTTTCTCTTTCTTGTTCGTTTACTTTTTCTTACTTTCACTCAATTTGTGTGTTACTGTCACAAGCTTTTTTGAGAGCTTATGTCTACTTATAATCGATTCCTTACGGACCATTTATTAAGAATGCATTGTTCATGCCTTGCATACCATACATCTATGGCAAAGCACTGTTCTTGATGCTTAGTTTTTTATGGAAGCTCAAGTTTGGATTTGTTACGGGGACTTTTTTTGAGTTCATAGCACAATTCTGTTTAAGACAAAGACAGGGGACCTGTAGTAGCAGTAAATCATATAGGAGTTGAAATGTATGGTTTCAACAAGTCAATAATGTTGCTTCAATTATGCCAGTTGAGAAAGCTAGCTCAAGATTAAATCCCAGAGTTTTGTACTGTGAATTGTCCCCGCCTGAAATAGTAATAGACTTGTTAAGCCTATAATGTGTTTTATTTAGCTCCGACCCTCCAAAAGTACTTCCACTTTGAGTCCTCTGATACATTACAGTTTCTAATCACATTGGTCCCTCCCAAGTCCCTTGTGGAGAAGTCGAAGCTTTCACAAAGTTTTAAAGATAAAAACAAAAAGTATTGCTATTCAGTACGTCAGATGAAACCGATTAACTAATGATAAGCCGGAGTTGGACACTAACTTGTGAATTTCACATTGTTAATCCAGTCCTGGGCAAAAAAAAGTTTTTAAAAATACTTACGTACTTTGTAAGGTGTGAAATCGCCCATATGATTACTGCCCACAGCGAATGCATACAATTGTACGTATTCGCTGTGATTATAGGCAGCACATCTAGAGAACATATTTTGGAAAGAAAGTAGCTGAGTATACTTATGATTAGAATGAACAAAGATTGCAATTTAGTGAAATTGGATTTTTTCAAGCACCAGTATGCACATAAACAACGATACAAGTTGCCTTTAGAATTCATGAATAAAATATCTAAACGCTACGCACTGGTCCAAGTATATCGTAAAACTTCACATAAGGAATTCATTTTTCAGGTTGCTTTGTACATTTTCATAACTGAAATGTTATCTTGTTAATGCTACGCTGCCCTTTCTATTTACATACATTTAGTTGACATACATTCAAATAATTCAAATATTATAGAAGGTCAAATTCGCAGATAAAAATGAAATTCTAATTTTAGTCAATTTTACCAGAGTAAATATTGAATGAGTGTAGAGAGGTGGATTCAGGTAACCATAATATGTTATCATAACTGTTTGTGGCTGGTCCTTGGACGCAAGTTTAGAATTTTTATCCACGTGTACGTCCAAATGAATTTTCGAGGAAGTGCCCGCATAACGTGCTTTTATCATGTTCCAGTTTGTGCGCAATGCCTCGGATATTTAACACTTGACCGAACTTCAATAGATTTTGTGTAAATCGTAATGACATATTCCATCACTTCTGCTGTTGTGCACCTAGCAAATACGAACATTCTTGTGGAATCCGAAGTGCATCTTCGCTTTATTCAACAACAAAACCATGTAGGTTTAGAGTCATATGAAACTAAAAGAACTTTGATTCGGTAGTATCTACTTTATGTTGAATTGATTTTAGATGAGTATTTGTTTTGACTTCTGACACAAAAATGCTCTTGACGTTTTAAAACGCAAAATCCAAAATCGCAGAATGTATTTATATACATTCTGCAGTAGTATGCATTATATCTTGTTTTTCTAGTTATAACCCACACTGAAACGCTCTTGGCTATCGAAAGGACTCCGTGAATAGCGAATAACAAACAAAACAAAACTTACAGATATTATGTGATCCGTCTAATTTAAAAAATCGATAAATATTTTGTTCATATTTCCCCTTGAGTACGTCAGGAATAGTAAATGCATGATGATTATATGAAATGATATTTCTCATCTTTACTGATTTAGAGTCGCATTGCTGTACATACTTTGTTTTCTGTAGTTATGCAAGGACATTTGGCATCCACTTCTTTGACTTTGCGACTTTGTCGCATATTTTTGGGCAAACAAGTTTAATTTAAGACGAAGTCATGTGGAAATACTCGTCAAACATGATTGAAAAAGGAGTAGACTTTCCCCGAAGCAATCATGAGATGAGATGATATTTGCTTCTCACATTTTCTAGATTTCGCATGACGATTATGATTTCAGTGGAGCTATTAGATGAAGCGTTAAAGTATTTCTTGCTGATTTGGACTTCCAGAGATAGTCGACATAAAAATATTCAGTATGCAGATTTTTTTTGGATAATTGTACCCGTGAGATCGGTGAAAGTCACAACGTAGAACTTCATATATTTTATAGGTATGGTTTGTAACAAGAGTCAGTGGTTCAAGGGTCCTACATCGCATATTTGTAACTGCGAGAAGGAGAAGTAGTTGAAAATTGTGGAGAATATAATACTGACAGAACGAGTTTTTTCAAGGGTTATGATCTCCATGAAATCCATTTGAAAATTTAGTCATCTGTAAAATATCTAACGAGTTGAGAAAACTTCAAGTGTACTCATAAACTATGGCCTCTGGTTCTCATTTTCAGGACTGTTGAGCAAGCCATTAACTTCACAGCGGTGGGGAATGATGAACTCAAACCATACGGAAACTCACTAAGCGAACTGTAAGTGTACTACAAAGTTTCACCTTTTTCCAAACGATTTTAAATTTAAATGATATTTTGATTAAGTGCATACGCATGCATGCAAATTGTAATTTAATATATAATCAATATGACCACCTAAAGTACAGTATTCGTTATCCTGTCCTTCCTCTAAATCAGGGTTTTAACAGAGCTGCCAAACTTCCGGACCTTTCACAATGGGACTTTCGTCGGACTGCGGAATCTCACCACAATGTAAGTCTCTACAAATTAAAGGTGATATTACAACAGTGGGTTGTCAAAGCACGGTATTATTATTAGTATTACACGACACTATATTACAGTTACATTTGATTGAGTACTTGATAGAACGGGTAGCACCATTTTGTGGTATGTGGGCCAACGGCAAACATATGTAGCTACTTTAGCTAGCTGGGCATATCCTCCTATTGTGTGGAAGTAGTGTTTGCAGAGTTTTTGAGTGAGGTGACAAGGTCAACCTCCAATGCAATCTACTTCAAATATGGTTTATACCGAAGGTAAAAATACTTCTTCGAGTTGTTCACGTCACATGAATATCATCATCTGCGAAACTGGACCAATTCTCTAATGTCTCAAGATTCCCCGTATTGCTACTCTATATAGCGTTTACCGACTTACTGTATGTGACGATGGTAGTCAGAAAACTCCAGAACTATTCTAATTCCATTCTTAGAATATAGAGTAATTTATAGAATAAGTAATTGAACATCTTTTGTTCCTTTTATGTATAAAATTCTCTATTTTTTCAGATATATTCATGGGGCTCCCGCATTAACTCAGATTTCAAATGGCGTCTTCAATGTTTACCTACCGAAGCTAAAAATCATGTAAGTTTTTCGAGTTTTACAGCATTTATTAAAACATCCCGAAATGTTATGTTCTAGACTTTGGTATATCCAAACGTATGTTCACTTCACAGTATATGCAGGAGGCATAGCATTGAAGGGAAAGTTTGGTGCAGGTATGACTGCAATGAAGTCATTCAGCTATGAAATGAACTCACTTTTATCTTAACCCTGGATGTGGATATACCCATGTGTGTTCTTTTTCATTATCTACTTCGTCTTAGTTTCATTCAAAATTCTCTTGTTAGACAAGAAAAATATTTAGACAGGCCTGCAGTTCCGATAAAAAAGGATGTGTGTATGCACTATGATGTGGCTTTTGATAAGCTAAAAGCGGCCACTTTCTTCGCAATACCTTTTTCTTGAAAATAGACAGAAGGATATGGCAGTAAAAATATGCGTGCAATGTGGTGGCGAAGTGTACAAACGAGCAGTGTGTAGTATGGCGTAGATGCATTATAAAGATTCCTTTTCGACAGAAGAATATACAATATGCCTATGGTTTTTGCTAACACTCTTTGTTTGGCTAAGGAAGGACTTTTTTCCAAGGGAAACACTCTTCCGTCAGTTGAGATACGTGATTCAATTGTTTTTAACAAAGTTGTGCTAGAAAGTTGAGTGAAAGCTGCACAACCGGAGATGGGCTACACAATTCCGTGGACGGAGAGACACACGCTGGTAATAGCAAGCCCAATTTTTCTTTCCTGTTCCAAATAGACCAAAGAGAATATGAATAGCAGAGCAGTACTGAGTTCTCTTTTTTTCGGCAAGACATGAAAGGATATCTTTATTACCACACGTAATAGATGATAGTTTGTTTATGGTAGGTAAATGAATTACAAAAAAGAACCACACTGGAGGACTTTCGGTTCAGGAAATGTGTTTCAGGGAGGAGGTTGTAACAGCAACAGTTCTTAGGAATATGGTATCTTTCTGGGCATAACATTATGGCTTAGGATGGACTGTAAGGTGTGTTAAAGCTTACTTTGAAATACGCATTATATGAATGCTGAATAAATGTAATCTCAGGATCGTGGATTTGGTAATTGTACAATAGACAAGTTAGTATTTATTCTAACGTTAACGAAGATCATTTTAACATCATAAATTCTATAATCTACACATGACCATGTTTAACTAAAGGTTTGCAACCTATCCCAGTATAATTTATAAACTCGGTCTGTATCCCACAGTCCGAGGACGCACAGCGTATCA